>CAJQUN010001392.1:0-71018 GCA_907163345.1 Haberlea rhodopensis
AGAAGGATGCGTGCTGAGTAAAAGGCGAGGCGGACATCAAGCAAGAAGATGATCAAACACGCGACAAAGGTAAGTCCACTAAGACCCCTTCACCCATCACACCTGCTAAGGTAGATATCACAATCCCATTCCCCGCTGCATATAAGAAAGCAAACACATATGCGAAATTTGCTAAGTTTTTAGATTTGATAAAGAATCTCCACATTGAGATGCCTTTCATTGATGTTATACGGCACATGCCGAATTATCCTAGTTTTTGAAGGAGATTCTGTCAAAAAAGCAGAAATTGGGAGAGCATGAGATGATAAACTTAACTGATGAGTGTTCTGCTATCATTTAAAATGATTTACCTCCAAAGTTAAAGGATCCAGGGAGTTTCATTACACCTTGCAAAATCAACTCTATTTCTTTTAAGAAATCTTTATGTGATTTGGGTTCAAGTGTTAATTTAATGTCTTTGTCTTTTTACAGGAAGCTGGGCTTAGGAGAGCTCAAACCGATTAACGTGTCGCTGCAGATAACGGACAAGTACATCAAGTACCCTCATGATATAGTTGAGGATGTACCAGTCAAGGTTAATAAATTCACCATTCTTGTGGATTTCATTGTGTTGGACATAAAGGAAGATGCGGACATGCCATTAATTCTATGAAGACCATTCCTAGCAACTGGAAGGGCATTAATTGATGTCCAAGAAGGGAAGTTGATCCTCCGAGTAGGGGGGTCAAGTTGTTTTTTATATGTTCAAAGCTTTGAACACTACACGCACTGAGCACCGATGTTTTAATATCAATATAATAGATACACTGTCTGTTGATGCAACGCTGGTTGAGCAAGACGAAGTTGGAGGTCACATCAAGTGGCCATAAAAAAAGAGGCGAATTTTGTAAGGGAGACACAGTCGTATTGAATAAAGCAAAGATGCGACTATTTCCATGGAAGTTGGAAGCACCATGGGCTGGACCTTTCAAAGTTGTCGATGTTCTACCATGTGACACTATCAATTTGAGAAATGACCAGGGGGCGCTGTTCACGGTGAAAGAGAAGTGGTTACGACATTACCACATGGAGGACGGAAAATCGTCCCCCACTGGCCCTTGCGGCACTTGAGCTTACATGGTAAAAAGTCCAGCTTGAGACTATAAATCAAAAACTTTCTCTTCTCCCTTAGCTTTGTTTTGGTTTGTTTTTGGTTTGCTTTATTTTTGTTTTGTTTTTTCGTTTTGGGGAGAGACTCCATGCGCTATCATGTGTTCCAACAATATGCCCCACAAGCTGAAGAGGATTTGGACGACGATCACTAACTGTCCTTGTCAAAAGGTAAACGCTTTGTCTTAATTTCTATGACCATTACATTGAGGACAATGTATGCATTAAATTTGGGGAGTGCATGACTATGTCATGCTTTTTCTTTGAGATTGTATCGTTCTTTGAGCACCAACAAAAAAAAAATTGAAAATGAGTTCAATTAGTGAGAAAATAATGAATCATAGTAGTTGTCTCTATTCCATGAGGATATTAATCTCACTATGCATGTCAACTTGAGTTTTGATGATTGTAAGACTTGTTTGTGAATATCTTGTTTTGAGTTAGCATGTCAAAGGTGAGTAATATTTTAAGCATATTTGAGTCATAATCTTGTGAATTGCATTTGGAGTAGTGAACATCTTTGTGAACTTGATGAATTATTTTTGAGCATCTTAGAGTATCTTAGAAACTATTTGATAATGACCCTTAAAGGCGAAATTTTATAGTCATGAACTTGATTAGGAGATGATCTACGCGATCTTTGAACCGTTTGAGCCTTTCAAGCTTACCATCAATCCCTAGTATCCACTTTTGAGACTAATCAAAAAAGAATGGTGTATGTTTAACATACTATTAGCCCCATTCAAAAAAAAATTTGGCAAACTCATTATACCCACATAGTTTGAGCCTAAATTGAATAATTATCCTTGCACTAAAGGAGTATAATGAATCTCATTAGATGCGCTTGAATTGCTATATTTTGATGAGCTTATTGTTGAAAAATTTGATAAATGAGAAAAGAAAAGAATAGAAAAAGCCTTGAGAAAAGTATCTAACTAAGACCCAAAGTGGCCAAGGCTAGAAAAGAAAAAGAAGAAAAGCTCAAATTTGTGCTAAATTATGAACATTACATGTTTATATCTCTTCTTTGTGCTATCCTATCTTTTCTTTGAGCCAACACCTAGGCCTAACATTACAAGCTTAAAAGACCTATTGATCCAAGTCTAGAGAGTGACTACATTAGTGGAGAAGTGTTTGAAAATAGGACTATGGGGTGCTTAAGGATAATCTAACTTTCATTGACTAGCATAATTTGATCTATGAAAATTGCATGAAACTTGAAAGTGACAATAGCACACACACAAGTTCTGATTTGGAGACATGTTGCTTGATCTAGGAGAAAACACGATTTGTTAAGCTTTCTAATTGACTCTTGTTCGTCTGTAAGTGATATGTCTGAGTTACATGATTGACTATGAATTTGTTTATTTGAATCTTCAAAACTGAACTCGACTTTTTGATCTTATTTCTTGCTCGAGACGATCAAGTTTAAGTTTGTGGGAGTTGATAAGTGTGATTTTTGCACTTAATTTGCTATGAGATTAGGAGCGTTTTTATAGTGATTCCTGGACAATATTACGTGTTTTGGTATATATTTGTATATTTCAGAAATCTAGGTCCAAATGCATAAAAGTGGAGGAAATAAGCTATAAATGATGAGAAATGACCAAACCAAGCAAACACGAAAAAGAAGGGACGAAATCGTAATTTGTTGAAATTCAGGACTCGCGATCGATCGGAACTTTTGGGCGATCGATCGCCTCTGGGCAGAAACATTTCGCGATCGATCGGTACTTAAGGGCAATCGATCGCCGCGATGAAAATGTTGAAAAATAAATGACAGAATAGTCTGGCGATAGATCGGCCACTTGTCGCGATAGATCGCCAGATATCGAAATTTTTGGGATTTTATTTCCATCTTGGTTATTTTGTGTCCAAATTTTGTGAAACTCCTCTAACTATATCTGACTTGTATTGGACGAAAAGAGGACTTTGAGGCTCAGAAATAAATCCTACAAACTCAGCATACATCACTCTTCATCCTCTCCAATCAAACATACACGACAAAGCCATTGAAGAAGAGACGCATCGGAAGATACGGGACGACGGAGCAACGCAAGGAGTCAACGTCTCTCGTAATTTCCGTATTTCGAACTTTGTTCATTAGATTTTGATGTTTAGAATGTTGCAAAACAATTTGATGCATTATTATTTGATGACGATTCTAGGCTAAGTTTGTTGTCAATACTTAGGGGATCCTTTGCTTGAACCATTCAATTGAAGGTATTTGAGTGATTCTTACATATCTTTGTGCATAATTTATTGTGATTCATGCTTTTGAAGGATTGATCACCTTTGATTGATTATTTATTGTAATTGAATTGACCATAGGATATTGCAATACGATATAATAATTTATGCCGTGGATTTCAGACTGAGATCGAGAGATAAAGTGAAATACACGTGTGATAGTTATAGATTTACCACAATTGAAGACTAGTAGTTTTCATAAATCGACATTCAATATTAATTGTTCAATAAGGATACGGGAGTAGCTTATTGCGATGTTCGTATTAGATTTGTTATAGCCGGACCAAGGTATAACAAGTGCATTAGGAAAATTTGTCACCTTAGAACGTTTGAATTCAAATATTAACTAATAGGCGAATTATGGGGCATTACATGGGTGAACCAAAGTCTTGATAATTGTCTCTATTGATCTTATTCTTATTCACTACTGTTTGTTTGGGTTGATTATTGAGTTAATTAGTCAATTTAGTTAATTAATCACAATCAATTATCGTAGGCTAAATATAGTTAAATTAATTGAGTTTGGTACTTAATTCCTAGTCCTCGTGGGTTTGACACTCGTACTTTTCATATCATTATACTAAATCTTGACACTGAGCACTTGCGGTACATAATCGCTACACTGAAAAATATTGTTTAAAATAATAGCGATCAACTCCCACTGGAGTCACGCTCAGTCGATCTTCCTCTCGTCCTTGGTAAGGCCTTTGCCTGCTTCGAACTGGCCAACATGTCTTTCTTATTCTTGCGTCGACTTTCTTCTTCAAGAGTCATGGCTGCAACATTGTTGAAGACTAATATATCAGTAGTGATATTATTGGTCAGACTGCTGATGAGTTGATCGTATGAATCTGGTAAACTTTGAAGTAGAAGCTCCACACGTTCAACTTCCTCTATTTTTGATCCCAAAGTAGTGAGATGGGCAAATAGAGCATTAAATGTATTGATATGGTCGGTCACCGATAAGGATTCTGCCATCCGAAGAGTATAAAGCATTCTTTTTAAGAAAATCTTGTTGTATAGTGACTTGGCCTCGTACAAGTTTGTCTGAGTATCCCAAATATGTTTTGCATTTTGCTTTCGACGATACTTGGCAATACCCCATCTGCTAAAGTCATATGCAAATTGGCAGTAACATTACCGCTCATCTCATTCAACTTTTTATCATATGTGACATCCTTCGGCCTATCTCCAATACCCGCCAAGCAACGATCTTTTCGTAAAACTGCTTCATCTTCATTTTCCAGAGTATGAAATTGTTTACGTTGATTTTTCTATTTCGAACTGTGCCACCATTCTAAGAAAATCGTCTTCTGATACTTTGATGTAGACCTGAATAGTACACACTAAGTAAGCTCACAGGAAAGAGTAGACAGAACTTCAAGATTCCCAGAAAAATTGGTGAGGTCACACCGGTCTCACTTAAATAACTATTTTCCTATACAGAACCTCCTTAGTCAATACGTATTGGCCTACCACACCAAAACTCTACTCAACAAAATAACCTGACTCTGATACCACTTGTTGGCCTCAGGTGCAGCAACATGAGATAAAATATCAAAAATGAAGAATAAAATGGACACCACAATTTACGTGAAGAATCCCTAAAATTTATTAGGGTAAAAATCACGGGTAAGATGAATTGATTTCACTATAATATTTGTAGGTTACTAACACTCGCTATTTTCAAAAAGACTAACACTCTCAATATAAGATCAAATACCTATCAAAATACTATAGAATATAAGAGAGAAACATTTAAATGAGATTTGAGATACATTGGGAATGAGAAATGAGAGCTCTATTTATAAAAGCTCTCTAAATCACTTTAAGTGCTCAAATCCTCCACAACTTTCATATTTGTCCAGTATCTAGTTACACGTTTTTCTACACAAATGTGTTCACCTAATGAAATTTGCACATTTTTGCATTTAATGTGCCAGGCCAAGTTGACGACAAGCACTTTGTTATGGTGAAAATTATATCTGATAGACACCCTTCAGTCGATTTATCATTGCTTCGGTTATTATCTTGGATATCATACTGCACACACTCCAAGGCCGGAAATCTCGAACATGATGAGGAGATCGGATTTTTGGAATCAAAGCAAGATGAAAATTGTTGATTGGCTGCATCCAGGTAGGTATGCCCATTTAGCACATCCAAACAAACCTTAGTAATAACATCACCCACCATCCCATTTTCCTGAAATAAACCCGTATAAAAACCATTAGGACCTGAGCTTTCCACGAAGTCATATCAAACAACGTCGCTCACACCATAATCAGGGGTGAATCTAGCATTGACATTGGGGTAAAATTGTATAATTGCATATGACTTTAGCAGATGGGGTATTGCCAAGTATATAAATTAATGCCCCACAATCTATTGTAATATTATATGCTACATTGTATGGTTGTCTCAAACTAGGAGGGTGAAATTCAAGAGAAATATACAAACTTTGATAAAAGAATAATATATTAAGGCAACATTTGGTGTGAATATGACTCTACAGTCTTGTTTAATCCAGCGTTTGGTTCGATTTCTACAATAATTAGTGCTAAAAATAGTTATCTTATCTATCTCTTTCAATTTATTATATAGATTCTAATATCCTTCATCATCTCATCCCACATGCTATAACAGCCTGTTTGGTACGGTTGATTACATGTGATTATGCAATGGATAATGGTTTTATCCCATGTTTGGTTTGTTTTTCCTTAAACCCACCATTTCCTTCCCCTACTTGAAAACAATGGTAAAAAACATGGTTAATAATCCCACAAAATAGTTGGTATTAGAAAACCCATCTTATACAATGTTATGGACTAGTGTGCAATTTTACGATTAAACCCTCTGCACTCATTCCTTCCTTCCAGCCGAATCAATGAAGCCTTGGAACATACAAACGACGAGGAAAATGTTGATCGGTTCGTCCCTGTGCAAGACCCAGACAGATTCGTGTCTTCTCGAAGGTAATTTCCGTCCATGTTTTGAGCTTTGTATAATGTTGTTTGAGCTTTGACCCAAACGGGTTCGTGCCTTCTCGATTGGTTCGTCCATGCTTTGAGCTTCGTATAAATGTAGTTGCTTTCCATTTTTTAGCTGGAGTTTTGTTTTGAAAGTTATCAACTGGAGTTTGTTTTATTTGAAGTTGTATGGATTAAAGTCTGGGATGACTCTTCTTTGTTTTGGTTATTCGACTGTTGAAGATTTCAAAAATATTCAACTGAAAAGTTTTTGGGTTAAATTGTTGGAGTTATGAACTGGATTTTGTTTGACTTACGTTGGAATAAAGTTTTATGCTTATAAAGAAATTCTAATGTATGTCAAGAATTATGATGTTTAATAAGTACTATTTTGAACTCCACATTTTAGAATGATTCAGATACAAGAGAAGAATTCTGATGTTAGATAAAGAATTTTGGTGTTTGTACAAGCGAACCATTTTGAAGAAATATGAATTAGTATATTTTCTGCAGCCGATTTTACATACAAAAGTTGGCTAGAGCTGTATTGTATCAAATATTTTTTGTATTTTTTACAGATATGGTTTTGTACAATTATGTAAATATTTGGATTTCGAAGATTCATTACCTCTTTTGTTATTTGGGAATGGGAATATCATCTTTATGGGGGAATGCTTACAACAATAATGTATGAGAGGCTCACTTGTTTTTTTATCGGCAGATGAATAAATTGATTTCACTTTTGCAGATAATGTATATCATATATATTGGATAAGTTTTACTTCACAGCATAGGGATTTGATCCTTGTAATGAACCTTTCTCGAAATAAAATTGCAGAATCTTTCTGGATATGAGAACTTTGATCTGTTGGAGACATGGGAGGATATTGTTGCTTGAGTTAAGCTCTTTCCCATTGTGAACATTCATGTGTCCACCTAAAAATTGCACAGACATGAGTTCTCTTCGGCAGAAGCTGCAATTGAATCTTGGAGGCCAAATCTAGCCTTTGAAACATGGGGAAATTCTTGGAAGGATTAAGGATTTGTATAATGGAGGATTTTGGGAAAGTGAAATTGGACTGCTGCTCCATTGGTGCGGTTGAAGAGGAGAAGTGTGTGTGTGTTGTGTGTGTGAAGAAACATGAGTTTAAATTGAATCAATGAAAACTACAAAAGAAATAATGAAAAGGTGTTTTTGATAGTATTTGCCTTGTGGCGTCTCTCATTTTGGGCATCTTCAGCTTGTTGTATTTCTAATGGATTTATTTTGTTTCTTTAAATAAAATAAGATTTACACATACCATCTCCATGCATAAAATATCAATTCTTGGAGAGTGAATCGATATGCATGCAGTGTAAGAAGATAATTGCATTAATACTAAACTCAAAACATATATTTATTTTTAAATAAATTTCCCTGTTTAATTTGTATCTTGCTTGCTGTGCAAAATTGACCAGTTGACCTGTTGAAACCAATTCAAACATTGTAAAATTCCATTCATCGGAATAGTTCTAAAATTCCATAAAAGCAAATTAAAATACGCAGGCCACAACAATATCCAAAATTCCACACCACAAATTCATCTCAAATATAAAAAAAAACTTGGAAGATAGTATGCAGGTGAGTGTGATTGTTGTGCGGTGGGTATTGCGGCTGATGCAAAATGGTGTGCACCAGAATTTATTTGTATAGGTTAAATAAATGGACATTTTAGGATAATACAATTATTTCCTTACTTTTATCCTATACATAAAAACATACCAAACATAACCTTAATTTAGTACAATGTATTATACATTTCATAGTCATCATTTTTATCACTTTAATTATTAATCATTCAATAATTAATCATATCATTCAAACCAAGCGTTGCCTAAACATACAAATACTATATAGAATTTGGATATACATTCCCAGTAGATTTAGAATCAAGACAACTTAAATTTAATTTTTGACTCCGGATAAAACTCGTGTCTAGTTAAAGTTCACCGACTTTTCTTTTAACATCAGTATTCTTTATTTTTAAAAGAATTATATATACGTAATCTACATTAATGAACAAGCATTAAATAAGTGGAAGCAAGAGCATCGAGGGTTGAGCTGAATTCAATGCCAATAACTGAGTTTGATTCCATTCCAAATACTACCAAACAAAATCTTTCCCAAAATCGGCACACACTCTTGAGACTTTTTTAATTCATCCCCCGCACCATAAAAAAAAACCCCTCGTTTTCAATAAAATTAATACATGAAATTAAATTTTTAAATAACTGAAACACTTCATCATCATGATTATTATTATTATTATTATTATTATTATAGTTACTTTGAACTATTTAGTATAGCCTGTGTTATATATATATATATATATATATATATATATATATATATATATATATATATATATATATTGAGCCACTACTTTGATAATTTATTAGATAAGCTACGCGTCTAAGTTAATTTCTTTTAGACACCAATTTCAAGAGTTTTTTTTTTTTTTTTCCTTTGAGAAATTTGACAAAAGAAGTTGTCGTCCAGCTAAAGAATGTCCAAAATTTCACTCTCAACGAAGCACTGAAAAACAAAAATGCCCACTGCAAAATCCTTTAATTCATTGTTGTGTACTATTTTTTTTTTACCAGAAGAAGACGACATATTTAACTTGATTTTATTATTTATTTTAGGAGAATGTGGTCAAAATATATGTTTCCCAATGATCAATCCTCTGTAGATCCCTTAAGTATCTATCTAGATCCATTTATTTATGTTAATATTGACCCTCACTAAATTTTAAATATTTGCGAATGAAATTTTATTATTCAAAATCTTCATTTGAAAAATAGTGAAAAAATGTAGTACAGTGAAAGTACTCAACATTTCCCAACTCCCAGTTGTGCTTGTATACTGGATTTCATTACTACTATATATTTCTGTTTTAAGTAAAATTAATGTTTTCTGCAATTATTTGGCATCACCGAAGCTTGAGCTCATCGAAACAGCAACAAGAAAAGATATGTTTAAAATTAATAATACATATTGGTCGGCCATTTGATTCATATATTTAAGCAAACGGTAAAGTTTACTTCAATCCTAATTTAATTTATACCTAAAAAATCTATATATTATTAGACCATATATATATATATATATATATATATATATATATATATATATATATATATATATATATAAGCGAAGGACCAATAAACTTACGTCCTTTTTCTTTTTCTTTTTTTTTTATTTCATTTCCTTTTGTTTTTTCTTTTATTTTTGTTATTTATTATTTTTTGTATCGAGTACTATTCCAATGAAAAATAAATATCCGTCCTATTTTCTTTTATTTTTGTTATTTATTATTTTTTGTATAAGTACTGATTTGTTTGGAAAGATTTGATCATTGACCCAACAGTGCATCCTTCTTATCTCAAATTTTTTAAAATTTAAAATGCTTTCTTTCTTTTTTATAGAAAAAAACTTGTTGATTTGTCAAGTATGAATTGATTTTAAAAAAAAACAGAGAATTCAAATTAGATTTTCGTCATGGCTTAGATTTTCGTCATGGCAAACTTTAATAATAATTTTTTTATATGAACTGATTTAAAAAAAAAACAGAGAGTTCAAATTAGATTTTCGTCATGTCTTAGATTTTCGTCATTGCAAACTTTAATAATAATTTTTTATATGAACTGATTTAAAAAAAAAATTACTGAGTTCAAAATAGGTTTTCGTTGTGTCAAACTTTAAAAATAATTATTTATAAAGTATTCGGCATGATGCTTTTTTGGTAGATTACAAGTCGTCAGTTTTGCTTGTTTGTATATATTTTGATTTTTGGCTTACCTACGACCAATTGCTAATATGTGCTTGTTCTCGATTATCTATGTGCTGATGTTTGACATCAAATTTTCCATTCGCGTATAAGGAGATTATACAAAAAAATTAGAAAATATTAAATTATGATAATTATATATTACTTGTTTGATAATGATTTGAGATGTCACATTTACATTCATTATTTGTGAAAAAATATATAAATAATTATAACTGATGATTCATTAATCATGAGGTCATAGCAAGTAATATAAGAGCAATATCCTAAAATAACAATGCAACTACAACAATAAACATAAACTAAAATTCCTCTTATGCGATGCTCGCTCCTGCTATGAGATACCGAACACATATCTGTATTATAAACTGAATCATCGTCATTTTGAAAACTCTTGCGAATAACTTTTGATTGGTTTTGGAGTTTGTTGAGAATAACTTATGTTGTGATATCTGATGTCCTCTACCACTATAATGCACTTTTGTAGATGATTTTTGTTTAGGGATTTATTGAGCCCTGCTAGGATATCTTATGCCAACTCTTGCTATGGTGCAGTGTTGGGAATAACTTTTGTTTAGTCCAACATATTTGCTATTATATATGTACGATTTATGTATGTTAAATACGTATTGATGTGATCCGTGATTTTCGAATATAAGGTAGAATAAGGTGTTAAAGGAAAATAACGATAAACACACCAAGATTTTTACGTGGAAAACCCTCAAATTGAGAGAAAAAACCACGGGACCTAGTCCAGTATAAAACTTCACTATAAAATGTTGATGATTTACAAGACTCTCTGGACACAAAAAATAATTGTTCAATGACTTACACAAACTGTTTATAAAAATAACAGAAAAAACCGAACAGACATAAATTTGCTCTCTTCGGAGTCTTTTTGCCCAGAAAAATCCAACCCCTTCTGTGATGACATTCGCGGGTATTTATAGGACTGTTCCTAGTGATTGGCTCGCGGGAGATCCGGAACACGATGTCCTCTGATCGTGGCTTAACTGGAGCCGCACACGTCCGAGAAATCCGCGCCCCATTATTGCACGTTCATTCACGCCGGTTAATTTGTTAGTTATTCCCGGGTCTTCCGCTAATCTTTGACCAGAAAACCGAGGAGGGTTAGCAGCTGTTCGGTAACAACCCTGCTCGGTGCTTTCCGTTCGGTGCACTCTGTTCGGTATATGTCTTTGTTCGGCCCTTGAGGGATTTTACCCGAGGAGGTCAATATATCATATGACATCACCTCACCCCCCTAAAGTAAAGCAAGACGAGACTTTTGAAGTCTTGTTTTATTGTCTTCGGGTAAAATCCCAAACTTAACCTGCTCGGGATATTTTTGCTTCCCTTTTTTCCCGCCCAATTATTTCAAATGTCGCGCGACGTTTCGTTTCCCGAGGCCCCTTTATAACCGTCCATTCCCTTATTTTTGGACGGTAAAGATTAAATGACTGTTCACATGGTCCCCGCTATAAATACCCCTCATTTTTCTTCATTTGTCCTTACTTTGCTGAATTTTGCTTCCGAGCTAGCACCAGACGATCGAACGACTTTCCCCAGCAGTCCTTTTTTAATCACCTAAGTATGGTTTCTTCCTCAGCCGATTCTTCATTGCAAGCGATAGATAGATTTAACGAAGGAGATGCTATTAGCCCCTCTCCTCAACCCTCTTCCTCTTTTGATAGCGACAAAACCCTAAGCTCTTCTGCTGAGTCGGCTGCTCGTAAACAAGAGCAGAAACGTGCTACAGAGCGAGATTTAGTTAAAGTCCGTGTTCCTTGGTTCGAGATCTTCGAGTCTGAGGTCAAATTGCCTCAGCAAGTCATCAATATCCGAACTAAATGGGGGATTTCTGAGGGGACTTCTATTATTGCTCCCCCTTCTGGATCTCGTCCCCACTTACCCCCTAAGGGGTATTTTCCTTTCTATATAGACCAACTCCGAGGAGGCCTCCGTTTTCCCGTCCCTTCTTTCTTTATTGAAGTGGCCTCCTACTTCTGTGTTTCCCTTAGTCAATTATTTCCCAATAGCTATAGGTTATTAGCAGGCTTCTTCATAGTTCTTTCTTATCTGGGTTTTACCCCTACTCCCGAGCTTTTTCTTTGTTTCTTTCAATTGAACAAGAAAGAGATCGAGCTTTTTTACTTTTCCTCAAGGACAGGGGTTGGCTTCCTCAAAAAATACCCCTCGTCCATAAAAAATTGGAAAAACTCTTACTTCTTTGCTCGTCCCCTCCAGCCTTGGGATTGCCCTATGGAGTGGAGGGAAAGTCTCCCGAGGGGGAAATCGATCAAGGGTCACCTTGAGGAGGAACCGTGTTTGTCGGTTCGTCGTGCACTTGGCGATCAGTGTTTTAATTTGATGGAGCTGATTGACGACGGACTGCTATACTTGTTCCAATTGAGCCCCAAGGGTGTATCCTTGAAAATGTCCCTCGGTGAGTGCTTTCCAAGTAATCTTCTTCGTTTTACTTTTAACTTATCATGTTCGGACTAATATTTCTCTGCTCTTTTCAGAAACAAAAATGATGAAGGCAATGATAGCCGAGAAGCTAAGGGAGAAGAGCCAAAAAGGCCAAACTTCTAAGGCTGCTGCTATTCCTGCACCTCCCCCTTCTATTGAGATTCTGACTCCTTCTGAGGAGAAGGCTTCACCTGAGAAGACTCATGCTCTTCATCGCAAGAGAAATACTACTCCCGAAGGTCCAAGTTCTTCTCCCCAAGCACCTCCTACTAAGAAAACTTCTTCTTCCCTCATCCCTTCCGAACCTCGAGCCTCCTCTCAACCCGCTCTCAGTGTATCCCGGCCTACTTCGAGATACCATATCCCTTCGTGGACGTACTCCCCAATGTTCCACTACTGAAAAAACCCGATCCCAAAGCCTCCCATTCCATGTTGTGCTATACCCCCAACCCCGCTGATCGAAAATACCTCGGGGAGCTGGCTTTCAGCAACTTGGTGAATGACTTCTCCTCCTCCTTTACTCAGGTAAATGTTTATACCCATTAATTTGTTCCGTTTGTCTTTTTTCAATACCTTCATTTGTTATTTTAACCTTATATATGATCTGATGCAGGCCCACATGATGGCGGGTGAACTTCTCACTCGCTTTCATTCAGTTCGATTGGCTGATGGGCAAAACTAGAAGCGCATCCGGCAGTTAGAGGGTATGGGCGAGGAGTTGAAGAAAACAGTGAGCCTTTTGGAGGAGCGGCACTTGGCCCTGGTATCAGCTCGGGACAAGGCGGAGCAGGTCCTGGCAGAGGAGCGGACAAAGTTTGCTGCTCTAGAAGGTGCTAACTCTACTTTGTCAGAGCAGTATAAATCCTTGGCTGAGCAACATCAAGCTGTCTCCGAGCAGCTTGCTCAAGAGAAATCTTCCACGGCTGCTCGTGTGGAAGAACTCTGGCTCTCGAAGAAAGCTGAGTTTTTGAAGTCTCCAGAGTATAGCAACATGGTGGCTGACCGTGCTTACAAGTTCTTTGATCATGGTTTTGAAGCATGCGTCGGCCAATTTAGATCTCAAGGCTACCCTCCCGAAGGGGCTTCAAAAGATTTCCTTGACGTCAATGCTGCTCTGGAGAGCCTCCCTGAGGAGCTATTTCAGCCGTAAGGTAGAGCTTTTACCTTTTATTGTACTTCTTTCTTTTTTATTAATGAAATCATTTACTTGTAACTTGGAACAAACTCGCTACCCCGAGCGCAAACACTTAGGCAATTTTAGGTTTAAAACGTGGACCAAACATCCCGATCCCACGAGTAAACAGCTAAAATTCCGAACAAAGCTCGCTACCCCGAGCACAAACACTTAGGCAATTTTAGGTTCAAAACGTGGACCAAACATCCCGATCCCACGAGTAAACAACTAAAATTCCGAACAAGGCTCGCTACCCCGAGCACAAACACTTAGGCAATTTTAGGTTCAAAACGTGGACCAAACATCCCGATCCCACGAGTAAACAACTAAAATTCCGAACAAAGCTCGCTACCCCGAGCACAAACACTTAGGCAATTTTAGGTTTAAAACGTGGACCAAACATCCCGATCCCACAAGTAAACAACTAAAATTCCGAACAAGGCTCGCTACCCCGAGCACAAACACTTAGGCAATTTTAGGTTTAAAACGTGGACCAAACATCCCGATCCCACGAGTAAACAACTAAAATTCCGAACAAAGCTCGCTACCCCGAGCACAAACACTTAGACAATTTTAGGTTTAAAACGTGGACCAAACATCCCGATCCCACGAGTAAACCGATGATAATGTAATGTTTAAACGTGGACCAAACATCCCGATCCCACGAGTAAACCGATGATAAAGTAATGTTTAAACGTGGACCAAACATCCCGATCCCACGAGTAAACCGATGATAATGTAATGTTTAAATGTGGACCAAACATCCCGATCCCACGAGTAAACCGATGATAATGTAATGATTCCGTAAAAAAAACTCAATGAATCAAATACTTTTATTTTATTACTGCTGAATTCATAAAGTAAACAAAAGAGAAAGATTACACAAAATATTTCTTCAGGTTATGAACGTTCCAAGGTCTTACCAATTTCCGACCTTCATGATCCTCCAGCCGGTAGGCTCCTCTTCCGATTACTTCCTTAATTTTGTAAGGGCCTTCCCATTTGGGTGCCAACTTTTTCACCTCACCAGCAGGATTTGTTCTTCGTAACACTAAATCACCAACTTGAAATGTTCTTGATCGAACCATTCGGTTATAGGCGTTGGTAATCCTTACTTTATATAGCTCTGTTCTTGCTACAACTTGTTCTCTTAGCTGATCAATCTCATCTAACTCTTGCATTCTCTTAACCTCGTTCTGCTCTGGATCATAGCATTGTACGCGGAGGGATTCAATCCCAATTTCCGCTGGAATGAGGGCCTCCGAACCGTATACTAGACTATACGGAGTTTTCCCTGTAGATACCCGAGGAGTTGTTCGATAAGCCCACAAGACTCCAGGTAGTTCATTTACCCATTCTCCTCGGGCCCCTTCCAGCTTCGTCTTAATCCCTTGTAATAGAATACGGTTAATAACTTCGACTTGCCCATTTGATTGTGGATAGGCTACTGACGTGAATATTTACCTGATTTTCATCTCCTCGCACCACTCCTGTAGTTTCTTTCCCTGAAATTGCTTTCCATTATCCGAAATTATTCTCCTCGGTATTCCGAACCGACATACTATGCTTCTCCATAAGAATTTGATGATTTCCTCCTCAGTTATTTTTGCTAGAGGCTCGGCTTCCACCCATTTTGTAAAGTACTCAACTGCTACTAGGAGGAATTTTCTTTGCCCCGTGGCAAGAGGAAAAGGTCCGACGATGTCCATCCCCCATTGATCGAAGGGACAAGAAGTAATACTGCTATTTAAGACCTCTGCGGGTATATGAGATAAATTTGCATGTTTCTGGCAATTGTTACATTTTTTAACAATTTCTTCGGCATTTTCTCTCATACTGGGCCAATAGTATCCTGCCCGAAGGGCTTTCTGATATAACATATTACTTCCCGAATGATTCCCACAACAGCCTTCGTGAATCTCACTTAGTAAATGTTCTCCTTCTTGTGTTGATGTGCATTGCAAGAAGGAAGCTGAAAATCCCCTTTTGAACAATTTACCTTCTGCTAACACAAAACGCCTCTCCATTCTCTTCACCCGAGCAGCTTCCTTTGGATCTAACGGCAACACCCTATTTTTCAAGAATTTAATGATATGCTCTCGCCAATCAGGTATGATACAAGGCTCCAAATTCATTATACTATTGATTGCTATGTGCGAGACCAAAAGATCTTGTACCAGCACTTTCCTATTCTTCCACTCATGGATGGAGCTGGCCAACTTTGCAAGCGAATCTGCTCGGTTATTATCTTCTCGTGGTATTTGCTTCAATTGCACTTCCTGGAACTGAGTCATTAATACTTGAGCCTTCTCCATATATTTTTTCAACTTTTCTTCTTTCACCTTGTATACCCCATTTACCTGCTGTACGACCAGCATTGAATCCATGAACACTTTTACTTTCTGAACTCCGGCATCTATTGCTACTCGTAAACCCGAGAGGAGAGCTTCGAATTCGGCTTCATTGTTTGAAGATTGAAAACCGAACTGAATAGCTATAGCAATTTCTTCTCCTTCTGGACTGATAAGTATAATTTTTGCACCGCTTCCTATTTGAGTAGATGATCCATCTACAAATAGGCTCCAATCTTTTTCTTCGCGAGTATGAGTTACTTCAACCAAGAAATCAGATAAGGCCTGAGCCTTGATGGTAGTCCGAGGCTGATAAGAAATATCGAACTCGCTCAATTCTGTGGCCCATTTCACCATCATCCCTGAAATTTCAGCTTTTGACAAGAGCCTTCCTAAGGGAGTGCTCGTTACCACCATGATAGGGTGAGATAGAAAATAAGGCCGAAGCCTTCTTGCAGTGATCACCAGAGCCAAAGCTAACTTTTCAATTTCTGGGTATCTTTGTTCGGCTCCTTGCAAAGCTCGGCTGACATAATATACCGGTTGTTGCTGCCCAAATTTCTCTTGAATTAACACCGAGCTGACAACTTCCTCGGTTACCGACAAGTAGACGAGGAGGGTCTCATTGTGTTCGGGTTTATTCATCAAGGGTAACTGAGCTAGATATTCTTTTAAATCTTCGAAAGCCTTCTGACACTGATCGTTCCACTCAAACTGTATTCCTCGCCTTAAGGCCTTAAGAAAGGCAAACTCCTGTCAGCCGATCTAGATATGAATCGACTAAGCGCTGCTATTCTTCCTGCTAACCTTTGCACTTCGTTCAGGGTCCGATGAGGGTTCATTTCTTGGATTGCTCGGATTTTCTCAGGGTTAGCTTCCACACCTCTCTCTGTCACCATGTACCCCAAGAATTTTCCACTATGAATTCCGAAGGTACATTTGGCTGGATTTAACTTCATGCCAAATCTTCTTAAAGTGGCAAAGACTTCCTCCATATCTTTTATCAGATTTTGGGCCTTCTTGCTTTTGATCAGAACGTCATCAACATAAACCTCCACGTTCCGTCCTATTTGATCTCTGAACATCTTATCCATCAATCTCTGATAAGTAGCCCCAGCATTTTTTAATCCGAAGGGCATAACGACATAACAAAAAGTTCATCCCGCTGTGACAAAGCTAACCTTGGACTGATCCTCGCGGGCTAAGGGGATTTGATGATATCCCTGATAAGCATCCATAAGACATAACAGCTCATGTCCCGCAGTAGAATCCACTAATTGATCAATCCTTGGTAATGGATAATAATCTTTGGGACGCTTTGTTCACGTCCCGAAAATCTACACACATCCTCCACTTGTCTCCTGTTTTAGGTACTAGAACCACATTTGAGAGCCATGTAGGGAAACTAATCTCCCGTATATGACCTGCTTTCAACAACTCCTCTACTTGTTTAGCTATAACGGCATCCTTCTCGGGTCCGAAATGCCTTCTCTTCTGTTTAAGTGCCCGAGCACCCGGATCAACATTTAGATGGTGCTCAGCAATCTCTGGTTTTACCCCAATTAACTCAGAGGTATTCCAAGCGAACACTTCCACGTTAGCTATTAAGCATTCAATCACCCTTTTCCTCAATTCTGGATCCAACTTGGATCCAATGCGAGTAGTTTTCGCCGGGTGACCTAACTCGATACTCATGAATTCCTCCTCGGGGACTATCCGCTCCTCCTCCTCAGGCTGTCCATGTTTCCTCTTATTACTTCCTCGCTCCCCATCTTCTCTATTTTTTCCTTTGTCTTGCTTCAACTCTTGCACATAGCATTTTCTTGATGAACTCTGACTTCCCCTTACTTGTCCTACTTCCTCTCCTACCGGGAATTTTATCTTCAGGTGGTAAGTAGAAGCAACTGCTTCGAAGGCCGTTAACGCCGGCCGACCCAATATTATATTATAGGAGGAGGGTGCATCCACTATGAGGAAGGTGATCATCTTCGTCTTTGTCTTGGACTCCTCTCCTAATGTGACGGGTAAAGACACTTGTCCTATAGGACTTATGACTTCTCCAGTAAACCCATGCAAAGAAGTATTTACTTTTTGCACAGCTATACTTCCCAATTCCATCTGCTTCAACGTACTAAGGAAGAGCACATCTGCCGAGCTGCCTGTATCGACGAAGATTCTTTGCACATTGTAGCTGGCTATTGTGGATGAAATTACCAGTGCATCCTCGTGGGGAAAATAAATCCCTTGTAAATCAGCAGGTCCGAAAGCTATAGAAGGACTCTCCTGAGTATGACTTGGATTAATGGATAGCACTTCGAGTCTTCGAGCATAACTTTTTCTTGCTCGGTTAGAATCTCCACATGATGTTCCTCCCGAAATCATATGTATGGTCCCTCGGTTAGGAACATTGCTCATGGTTCTTTCCCTAGTAACTTGATTTCCTCCCTCCACTCTTTCCCCCCGTACTGCCCAAGGAACTGGTTGAAGTGCTCCTCTCCCTGGATTAACATTATTCCGAGGGAAAGGAGCACTGTTCCTTAGTTCATCGTCAGCTCCTCGCCTTACATCCATTCTTCCTTCATGAACGCTCCCTCCTCGGGAACTTCCTCCTCGGAACACTCCTCTTCCATAAGGTCCCCCCCGACCCCTCTTTGGCGTAATTTGATTCATGGCTACCTCCCGATAAGGTCTCATCGGTAGGTACTGATCAAAGTTCCTCTTAGGCTGTTCCAATGGCCTCTCCTTCCTATTGACTTCACCACTATTTTTTATTTCCTTTTTCTGTTTCATCCTCTGCGCTTCCTCTAAATTAATATATTTAGAGGCACACCCCAGTAATTCATCATAATCCGACGGTGGCTTCTTTGCCAATGATCTGAACAGATCCCCCTCTCTCAACCCTTGGGTGAAAGCGCTGGCTAGTATTTCCGATGTCACATGCGGAACATCAAGGCATGCTTGATTAAATCTTTTCAGAAAATCCCGAAGGGACTCCTTATCCATCTGCCTGAGACCGAACAAACTCAAGGCTGTTCTCTTGCAACTTCTGCTGCTCGCGAATTGATGAAGGAACAACGAGCTGAATTTGGGAAATGAATCCACTACTCCTGATGGTAATTGATTGAACCACGATTGAGCAGCGCCGGCTAGAGTAGTCAAGAACACTCTGCATTTCACTCCATCTGACAGCTGATGAAGGAGTGAGGCATTCTCAAATCGAGATAAATATTCTTCTGGATCTGTGCTACCATCATAGTTCCCCACACTTAAAGTTCTGAAATTAAGAGGCAGTGGATCATCAATGACCTGAGGAGTGAATGGGGTGCTTCTTCTTGCCGAGTTAATACGGCCTTCCATTTTATTGCGCATTTTTTGTAACTCCTCCTTTAAATCCTCCATTTGATGGTGCAAAGCCCTATCTATTTCCTCATTTGAACGATTAGGAAAATCTTTTGACTCTTCAGCCCCCTCCTCCGACTTCTTTATAGAGGTTGAGTCTTCCTCCTCTTCTTTATTTTCTTCCTGATAGGGGGGGGTCATAAATTGTTTCATAACTTCTCCGACAGTTTTGGCAATCATCTCAGTCAAATGTTCCATGGGTATTCCTCCAGTAGGTAATACTCGTGAAACATTCTGCGATGATCCAGCCTCTGTAAGGACCCTAATCCTTAAGTGCGGAATAAATGCATAATAGAGCTAGACAAATGATCAGAGTAGAATAAACAAGTTGAGTTTGTGAGCTTAAGCATTTACATGCCAAAATAAAGGACTACCAAAGAGGATTAATTACATTCCAACAAATGAATGTGTCCACTATAGTTTTACGCTACTCCTAGAGTAGGAACTATACAAAAGAATCCTGTCCTTTCTTCTACCAAAGATGCTCGAGAAGCTCACTGTCTCAACCCGTTCAAGCCCATCTATCATGCCAAAAAGGTACCTACAAGGACAACCCCCAAACATGAGCAATAATAATCATTCATATTCAACACAATATGAAGATAAAGCGTAAATGCATAATCAATATAAAACACTTCCTGTTTTCCCATGCATTTCAAACGCTTCCCGTTTGGTTGTCCCTGTACCATAACTCATGAGTATAATCAACAGATTATTTTTATTGGCCAAAACATGTCATGACATCATATACCATTTCAACTGTACCACATATTGGTCACCATTCCCTAGTCTGTCCATCACAGTGTATTTTAATGCCCATCGCTTATATTCATATGGGCGGCATAGGATAACCTCGCTACAATGGACATGCGGCGCTCCCACCCCTCGCTTCACAGAGAGCGGCAAATACCCTTTCCTCGCCCCATATGACAACCACGCTCAAATGTGACATGCGGCGCTCCCACCCCTCGCTTCACATTTGGCGGAACCAATACAAAAAGCGGCAAGCATTAAAATCATCAAAGGATGACCACGACTCATGGGATGTGCATCCAATAATCATAATATGCATCTAACATCAATATGCATAAATTACCATGTATATGCATCCACTATGCAATACCTCATATGGCATAAATCAACATGTATATGCATCCACTATGCAATACCACATATATACCCGCATCCACAATGCATAAACAATGAGTATATAAAATACATGTTACCGTTGGGTGCCCGTACGTCCACTACGTACCTTTCCAAAATGTGGAATGTGGTTGGACCTCAATTCCTTGGCTGCGTTGCCACCTGGGTTGGTTCTACATATTCACAAATACCAATATTAGAACCCAATAATAGTCCAATACCAAAAATCCCACAAAAACACCCAAAAATACCATTTTTGGTGTCTCGCGATCGATCGCCATCAAGCCCCGATCGATCGCGAGAACACACTGCCTCGGGCAACAAAAATGCACAATCCGCGATCGATCGCGGAGCTAGCGCCGATCGATCGCGGCCTCGCCGATCGATCGCGCCCAGCTCGCGATCGATCGCTGAGGCTTACTGCCTCAGCCCTGTTGCTCGCGATCGATCGCGAGAAAATCGCCGATCGATCGCCGAGCTGCGGGAAATCGAGATTCGGGCACTATTCACCCATCTCTTTCCCCAACTCATCTAAACCCACATACACCAACACCAACCAATACCAATAACTCAAAACCAACACTAAACATCATAACAAACTCAAATATACCACATCCAACCAAAATATTACCAAAACCACAACACCCAACACAAACCCATTTTAAACCCTTTAAAACCAAACTAAACTCAACCAAAACCTTACAAAATTAATACATGAGGTACCCATACCTCTTGGGGATCTCAAATCACCCAACAATCTTCCACAAATCAAAGTTTGCAAGGTCTCCTCTTCACCTCAAAGATGGAGCTCGAAAATGGGAAGGGAAAGTAAGGGTTTGGGTGTTGATTTTGAAAAGTAAGAGTGGATGGATGTAAAGTGGGGTTTGAGTATTAAATGTGAGGTAATTTAAAATGATACCCAAAATAATCCATGGTGTATAAAACACCCCAACATGATATTTTTCAAAGCATTTACTCAAAATGCACCATAATATCAATTAACACATGATTTCTAATAAATTGCTAACCAAGGCAAATAAATCATGCTTCCCATAATATTTACCCAACATGCACCACATGCACCCTGAAATGCAACCCCGGTCACCCTATCCATATGACCATGCATTTTCCATAAGGTAAATAAATCCCAACACATAATCAATTACCACATAATTAATCATGTAAACACAATTAAAGCCCAATAGCAATTAACCATTTCGGGGATGTCACAATACTCCCCTACTTATAAGATTTCGCCCTCGAAATCACATGCACTTACCCCAACAGAAACTAAACATAAACTCATACCAGAGAATAGTTCCGGGTAGTGCTGCACCATATGCTGCTCCGTCTCCCACGTAGCCTCCTCGACACCCCTGCGATCCCACTGAACTTTGATCATCGGTATCACTTTGTTCCGGAGTCTACGGTCTGCTCTGTCCAGAATTCTAACAGGCCGTTCCACATAAGATATATCTGACTCTAACTGAACTTCGGAAGGCTGCAATACGAGAGACGGATCCGGCTCATACTTCCGCAACATTGATACATGAAACACATCATGTATCCCAGATAAAGAAGGCGGCAAAGCCAGTCGGTAAGCCAATGTGCCAATGCGCTGTAAGATCTCATACGGTCCAACGTACCTCGGAGACAGTTTCCCGCGCATCCCAAACCGCACAACGCCTCTGAAAGGCGAGATCTTCAAAAAGACCTTATCTCCCAACTGAAACTCTAACGGTCTCCGCCGTTTATTTGCATAAGCTGCCTGTCTGTCTTGGGCCGCTTTCATTTTCTGCCTAATAGTCTTTATCTTCTCTTCCATTTCCCGGATCAACTCAGGCCCTCCGACTGATCTACTGTCCAAATCGTCCCAACACAAGGGCGATCTACATCGTCTGCCATAAAGAGCTTCAAACGGAGCCATCTGAATACTTGCCTGGTAGCTATTGTTATACGAAAACTCTACCAAAGGCACTGAATCCTGCCAAGAGGCATCGAACTCCAAAACGCAAGCTCTTAACATGTCCTCGAGCGTCTGAATAGTGCGCTCGGTCTGGCCATCCGTCTGAGGATGATAAGCAGTACTCAATCTGACCTCAGTTCCCAAAGCTGACTGAAGGCCTTCCCAGAAATGAGATGTGAATCGCGGATCTCGATCTGACACAATAGAAACGGGGATCCCATGCAATCTCACCACATCTCTAACATACAACTGCGCCATCCTCAAAAATGTAAATGTCATGCTATAGGGGATAAAGTGGGCTACCTTGGTCAATCTGTCCACAATCACCCAAATAGCATCGAAGCCTGAAGCACTCCTCGGCAAATGAGTCACGAAGTCCATGGAAATGTGCTCCCACTTCCACTTCGGTATCTCCAAGCTCCTCAATTCGCCGCCAGGTCTCTGTCTCTCTGCCTTAACCTGCTGGCAGATCAGACACCTCTTCACAAAAGCGACGACATCAGACTTCATTCTCTTCCACCAAAACTGACCACGCAGATCTCTGTACATCTTCTTCCCGCCTGGGTGGATGCTAAGTCTGCTACTGTGAGCTCGCTCCAAGATCCCCTTACGCAACTCCGGCGTACTCGGAACTACCCAGCGGTTACCCAATCTCAAAGATCCGTCGTCGGCCACTCTGAACTTAGTCGGCTGACCAAGATGCACTATAGACAACCATCTCTGAACCTCAGCATCTGACCTCTGAGCTCTCCTGATACTCTCAAAGATATCTGGCTCAGCTAGCAAAGTCGATACATACACAGGTGATGCATCAATGTCAAAGTCATAGCCCATATGGCAATAGGAGGTCATCATAGCCGACAAATGGATGACGTCCTCAGCAGAACTCCTCACTTTCCGGCTCAAAGCGTCTGCTGTCAAATTGGCCTTCCCCGGATGGTACTCTATCTCGCAATCATAGTCCTTGAGTAGGTCCATCCATCTCCTCTGTCTCATGTTCAGCTCTGCCTGAGTAAATAGAAACTTGAGGCTCTTGTGATCCGTGTATATGGTGAATGAAGTGCCATATAAGTAGTGCCTCCAGATCTTCAGGGCGAAGATGATAGCCGCCAATTCCAAGTCATGAACTGGATATCTGGTCTCATGCGGCTTCAACTGCCTCGATGCATAAGCTACCACATGCTTATCTTGCATCAGAACACATCCAAGGCCCTGCAGTGATGCATCAGTATACAGAACAAATCTGGAGTTCTCCGTCGGAATCACTAACACTGGCGCCGTCGTCAACCGGTGCTTCAACTCTTGGAAGCTCTCCTCACAAGCTTCTGACCAAAAGAAAGGCACACCCTTCTGAGTCAACTGAGTCAGCGGCTTGGCAATCTTCGAAAAGCCCTCAACAAAGCGCCGATAATACCCGGCCAAACCAAGGAAACTCCGGATCTCAGGCACAGAAGTGGGGGCAGCCCACTCCATCACAGCCTCAATCTTCTTCGGGTCCACTGATATCCCGCTGCTCGAAATGACATGCCCCAGAAACACTACACTGCTCAGCCAAAACTCGCATTTACTGAGCTTAGCATACAACTAATGCTCTCTGAGAATCTGAAGTACTGTCCTCAAGTGTTTCACATGATCTTCCTCACTCCGGGAGTAGATAAGAATGTCGTCAATAAACACGATGACGAACTGATCAAGATACTGCTGAAACACTCTGTTCATCAGACTCATAAAGACGGCCGGGGCGTTCGTCACACCGAACGGCATTACTAAGAACTCATAATGCCCGTATCGAGTCCGGAACGCTGTCTTTTGCACATCTTCCTCTCTGACCCGAATCTGATGATACCCGGACCTCAAATCAATCTTGCTATACACCCTGGTACCTTGCAACTGATCAAACAAGTCGTCTATCCTTGGGAGAGGATACTTGTTCTTCACTGTAGCCTTGTTCAGCTGCCGGTAATCGATGCACAACCGCATCGAACCGTCCTTCTTCTTCACAAAGAGAACTGGTGCGCCCCATGGCGACACACTCGGGCGTATATAACCCTTGTCCAAGAGATCCTGCAACTGCTCTTTCAACTCTCTCAACTCTGCCGGTGCCATCCTATAAGGTGCACGAGAGATAGCGGATGTCCCTGGCAGCAACTCGATCCCAAATTCAACTTCCCTGGCCGGTGGAAATCCTGGGATCTCTTCTGGAAATACATCAGCAAATTCTGCCACAACTGGTACATCCTCAACCCTCAGTTCTTTACTCTTCCCAGACGTGTCCACGGCATATATAAGATAGCCCGTGTGTCCACGTTCCAACAACTGAGACATCTTGATCGCTGAAATCAACGGAATCTTCGCACGAGACCCGTTGCCAAAGAAAGTTCACTGACTGCCCAACTCAGGTCTGAACTTCACTGTTCTCTGCCGGCAATCTACCACTGCCTGATATCTGTTCAGAACATCAATACCCAAGATGCAGTCGAAGTCTGACATACCCAGCACAATCAAGTCTGATCTCAACTCGTTGCCCTCAAAATAAATGAGGCTATCTGCCAAAAACTGATCAGCAACGACGTTTCTTCCAGTGGGTGTCGAGACCAATAGAGGCGTGGGCAAAGAAGACGTGCGCATATGGTGTCTTTCCACAAATCCCACAGACACAAAGGAATGGGAGGCACCTGTATCTATCAAAACAAAAGCAGGGTACGTAAATAAATGGCACGTACCGGCAATCACCTCCTCCGGGGCTGCCTGAGCCTGCTCTCTGGTCAGTGCATATACCTGTCCCTGGGGTGGTCCCACTGTCTGACCTCCCAATGGACGAGGCCCAAACTGTTGCCTCTGCTGCACTGTCCTGTCCTCAAATCTTGGCCTGTTGCCCTGATACTCTGACTGGCCTCCCCTGGTGGGACAATACCGAGCAATGTGGCCCATCTTGCCACAGACATAGCATGCAGGACACTTGTTTGAAGAATGTGGTCCTCCACAGTTGTTGCACCTAGGCTCTCCCGGCCTCTCCCCTTGTGAAGATCCTCGATTGGCCGACCAATTTCCTTTCTTGCCATCCTGTTTCTGACCAAAATATTTCTTTCCACCATACCGTGAAGATGAAGAGGCACCACGGGGTTTAAATGGCTCACCCCGAGGCCTCAAACTGTCACTAGTCTGCCTCTGTTGCGGTACCGGTGGTGGCATGGCATAAGCTCCCACGCCAAGCTCAGCAAGCTCCGCTCTTGTGAGAGCATCATCAAAAGAAGTTGGGTTATTGATAATAACCCGGTCATAGAGCTCCGGTCGCAGTCCTTTCATGAAATTTCTCATCTTGGCACGTCCATCAGAGGCAATATGGGGGACATACCTCAGTAGTGATGAGTACTGTGTGGCATAATCTGCTACGGTCATGTTCCCTTGCCTCAGATTGGTAAATTCATCCTCCTTTGTCTGCCTTGCTGCCGCGGAGAAGTATCGGTTCAAGAACCTGGTCCTGAAGAGCGTCCAGTCAATCACAGCACCCAGTGCTCTCATTTCCATCACTGTGCTCCTCCACCACATCAATGGTTTCTTAGCCAACTGGAACTCCGCCAGCCTCAGCCAGGCAGTCACAGCACAAGGAGCCGATACAAAGATCTGCTCAAGTCTCTCCAGCCACTCTTCAGCTTCTTCTCCGGACTCTGTCCCCTCAAACCGGGGCGGATGATAAGACAGAAACTGCGTCAAGCTAATCTCACCCGGTAGCAATAACTGGACTACTGGTTCCATTCCTACAGCCGGTGGAGGTAGAGGATTAGCCTGTCCAATACTCGCATTTACACTCCCAACATCTCCGACTTCCTCATTAGCAGCCATGCTGTAACACAAATGTTAACAACAATCCAAAGCAATATATAACATGTCGTTAGATAACAGGAGTGATATAAGCATGTTAGTATAACAGGATATACAGTAATTATGCACCACATGCATAAACATGCTCCAAATGTAAGCACCTAGCCAACCATGCTAAGGCTACCCTTCACTCGTTCCCGGGTTCTCTAACCACTGCTCTGATACCACTAATGTAAGGACCCTAATCCTTAAGTGCGGAATAAAGGCATAATAGAGCTAGACAAATGATCAGAGTAGAATAAACAAGTTGAGTTTGTGAGCTTAAGCATTTACATGCCAAAATAAAGGACTACCAAAGAGGATTAATTACATTCCAACAAATGAATGTGTCCACTATAGTTTTACGCTACTCCTAGAGTAGGAACTATACAAAAGAATCCTGTCCTTTCTTCTACCAAAGATGCTCGAGAAGCTCACTGTCTCAACCCGTTCAAGCCCATCTATCATGCCAAAAAGGTACCTACAAGGACAACCCCCAAACATGAGCAATAATAATCATTCATATTCAACACAATATGAAGATAAAGCGTAAATGCATAATCAATATAAAACACTTCCTGTTTTCCCATGCATTTCAAACGCTTCCCGTTTGGTTGTCCCTGTACCATAACTCATGAGTATAATCAACAGATTATTTTTATTGGCCAAAACATGTCATGACATCATATACCATTTCAACTGTACCACATATTGGTCACCATTCCCTAGTCTGTCCATCACAGTGTATTTTAATGCCCCTCGCTTATATTCATATGGGCGGCATAGGATAACCTCGCTACAATGGACATGCGGCGCTCCCACCCCTCGCTTCACAGAGAGCGGCAAATACCCTTTCCTCGCCCCATATGACAACCACGCTCAAATGTGACATGCGGCGCTCCCACCCCTCGCTTCACATTTGGCGGAACCAATACAAAAAGCGGCAAGCATTAAAATCATCAAAGGATGACCACGACTCATGGGATGTGCATCCAATAATCATAATATGCATCTAACATCAATATGCATAAATTACCATGTATATGCATCCACTATGCAATACCTCATATGGCATAAATCAACATGTATATGCATCCACTATGCAATACCACATATATACCCGCATCCACAATGCATAAACAATGAGTATATAAAATACATGTTACCGTTGGGTGCCCGTACGTCCACTACGTACCTTTCCAAAATGTGGAATGTGGTTGGACCTCAATTCCTTGGCTGCGTTGCCACCTGGGTTGGTTCTACATATTCACAAATACCAATATTAGAACCCAATAATAGTCCAATACCAAAAATCCCACAAAAACACCCAAAAATACCATTTTTGGTGTCTCGCGATCGATCGCCATCAAGCCCCGATCGATCGCGAGAACACACTGCCTCGGGCAACAAAAATGCACAATCCGCGATCGATCGCGGAGCTAGCGCCGATCGATCGCGGCCTCGCCGATCGATCGCGCCCAGCTCGCGATCGATCGCTGAGGCTTACTGCCTCAGCCCTGTTGCTCGCGATCGATCGCGAGAAAATCGCCGATCGATCGCCGAGCTGCGGGAAATCGAGATTCGGGCACTATTCACCCATCTCTTTCCCCAACTCATCTAAACCCACATACACCAACACCAACCAATACCAATAACTCAAAACCAACACTAAACATCATAACAAACTCAAATATACCACATCCAACCAAAATATTACCAAAACCACAACACCCAACACAAACCCATTTTAAACCCTTTAAAACCAAACTAAACTCAACCAAAACCTTACAAAATTAATACATGAGGTACCCATACCTCTTGGGGATCTCAAATCACCCAACAATCTTCCACAAATCAAAGTTTGCAAGGTCTCCTCTTCACCTCAAAGATGGAGCTCGAAAATGGGAAGGGAAAGTAAGGGTTGGGTGTTGATTTTGAAAAGTAAGAGTGGATGGATGTAAAGTGGGGTTTGAGTATTAAATGTGAGGTAATTTAAAATGATACCCAAAATAATCCATGGTGTATAAAACACCCCAACATGATATTTTTCAAAGCATTTACTCAAAATGCACCATAATATCAATTAACACATGATTTCTAATAAATTGCTAACCAAGGCAAATAAATCATGCTTCCCATAATATTTACCCAACATGCACCACATGCACCCTGAAATGCAACCCCGGTCACCCTATCCATATGACCATGCATTTTCCATAAGGTAAATAAATCCCAACACATAATCAATTACCACATAATTAATCATGTAAACACAATTAAAGCCCAATAGCAATTAACCATTTCGGGGATGTCACAGCCTCCCCTGCTCCTTCTGGTTCTGGGCATGAACGTGGGGGAGTCATTGGTTTATCCCTCCCCGACATTGGCCCTCGCCCCTTGCTTTTAACCATTTCGCCTTGGATTCTTACTTGGAAAATCTCTGCTTCAACGTCTTTACTCTTTTTGTTTCCCACAGACGGCGCCAATGATGTGATCCGTGATTTTCGAATATAAGGTAGAATAAGGTGTTAAAGAAAAATAACGATAAACAAACCAAGATTTTTACGTGGAAAGCCCTCAAATTGAGAGAAAAACCACGGGACCTAGTCCAGTATAAAACTTCACTATAAAATATTGATGATTTACAAGACTCTCTGGACACAAAAAATAATTGTTCAATGACTTACACAAACTGTTTATAAAAATAACAGAAAAAACCGAACAGACATAAATTTGCTCTCTTCGGAGTCTTTTTGCCCAGAAAAATCCAACCCCTTCTGTGATGACACCCGCGGGTATTTATAGGACTGTTCCTAGTGATTGGCTCGCGGGAGATCCGGAACACGATGTCCTCTGATCGTGGCTTAACTGGAGCCGCACACGTCCGAGAAATCCGCGCCCCATTATTGCACGTTCATTCACGCCGGTTAATTTGTTAGTTATTCCCGGGTCTTCCGCTAATCTTTGACCAGAAAACCGAGGAGGGTTAGCAGCTGTTCGGTAACAACCCTGCTCGGTGCTTTCCGTTCGGTGCACTCTGTTCGGTATATGTCTTTGTTCGGCCCTTGAGGGATTTTACCCGAGGAGGTCAATATATCATATGACATCACGTATGAACCATTTTTTTATTCTTCTGTTAAACTTGTGTCGGATGTTTTGTTGTGCATATATATCATATTATAAGTTCATTGACATCGCGTCTTGTAAAAGCGTTTACGTTGACAGCAACTCAATGCTTTATTTTACCTGAATACCAAAATGAAGCACAAACACTGCCGATGCTTATTAATGGTCGGAGGAAATGAAATAACATTAAAAAAAGCCGTGAGACTCCAAAAGTTATGACAGCCTTTTTACAGAGAAACCACTTTAAGCAATACCAAAAATGTCAACTTTGTCTGAATTATCCATAAAGCCATATTTTATTTGCTTCCCACTTTTTCAATCTTCCAAGATTCTGAAGACGCCGGTAAATTTTATTTAATGGGGAATGACAACAGTTTAATTATTACTCTGAAGACCCGATAACTTTACTAATTACTCTCCTGAAAATGTGATTTACCATTTACGGCATAGCTTTCACTTATCAGCATTACGGTATGCATTTATAACTTAGTACATCGTACGAATATGAATCAAATACCCAATTATAATTTTTTCTTTGGTACGATTTCCTTTTGTGGATTTCTAATAATATCAATTGAAGAATATTGCAAACTAAAATACTACGTCTCAAAATAGGAGAAATTGTGAAATTTATGTTGGTAGAAGCAAATGTGGAAATTTAGCATAATTATAATGTAGAAGCAGTTTCAAGCAGATATGGAAAAGCAAAATTTAAAAACTATCAAGCTTTGATACCTTACGTAGAGGCCAGGATTGAAAATTCCGGCGCAAAAAAGAGAATTTCGAAATACCAAAATACCCACGGTTTACCCAGTCAGTTTAATCGGAAAACAGTTACAATCATTAGAATTTCGAGAAAAAACGTGGGTATCTTGGATCAAATGCTACAAAAAGTAAATATGTAACCACAAAAAACTTAAATTAATTAACATATGATATATTAATTATTAACTAATTATACTAGTTATGCAGAGGATCCGGGCAACTAGGAATCTTCCTTTTGTAATCAAGGAATCTGTCGTCATCTTCTGTTCTGTTGAGATCAGAAACTCTTCCGTTGAAATAATTTTTGAAGATTTGCGTTTGATTCTTGCTTGGCGGGGGAGATTCCTTTGTTGAAGTAGCTGCTTCGTGTTCTGTAGCAAAAGAATCATATCCTACGTAAACCCTGATTGCTTCCACCCTCTTCGGGCCGAGGGCCCGTATATGAAAAAGTGAAAAGATGAGGAGGAATACCAGAGACGGATGCGTAAATATCCGGCTTTTTACGCCGGAAAATGACATCGCAGGTGAACCTGAAAACGGGTTTTTTCCGAAGAACAACCAACCAGCTGCTGATAGTTACTGATTAGAAAAGAACATCTTGGCCCTTTTGTCTGCATATGCTGTCTTTCAATAGTTCGAGTACTTGTCCAGTGATCGACGGCTTCCTGAGCTGGATTATTAAAATATACAGGACCACGCCACTGTTACATTATGGAATCAGAGTGATGTTCTGTAAAGACCCGAAAATTTGAGGTATTCATTAAATTAAAATATTTTGGCTCAAGTTAAAACCTTATTTATTTTATTATTATTAAATGGTATAGAATGACTTAAACCTTATTAATTAGTTTCCTTGTTGAACTAATTATTCCTAGGATCTTTACCTACCAACTCAAGCTACTCAATATTGTTAACATGATCTAAGACAATTATTTAGGATTTTCCATCCTATTTTAGCATCACCATAATCGAACCAAATCTATCATTGAACCAAGAATTATGGAAGGTTTTTAATCTCCAAGCAACTCAAAGGATTTGGATGGAAATCTCAATTTTGATTACACTTTGTTACCATGGAGATCATTACCATAATTTCATCAAAATCTACACCTTGTTGGTCACCAAAAATCGAAAATTCCATTTTTAAATCAAGGGTTTTGGAAAGAATTGTAGACCATGATTTTCAAGGATATTAACCTCCTAATTTTCGAAATATTATGCACCATTTTGTCATCAAAAAAATCTGCATATATTTTATACCATCAATTCAAGAATCTCATACTCCTTATTTTCGAAAATATGCATCATTTTTGCAATTAAAATCTGCTCATATATTATTCCATAAATTTGAAGGTTTCCACCTTTATTTTGCTAAGTTTGAACCAAGTTATATATAGGATTATACCTTTAAAAGTGGATCTAGCACAAACCCCTCCTCTCCACCATAATTTTGTTTCGAAAATTCTTCTTCAAGAGCCGAAAACCTTTAGCCCAAACCATACAAAAATTCGACCACTTCAAGGCTTAGGAAGGAAGGATTTCGTGTCGTTTTCGCACCCTTAATCGTTCAAACATCTATAATCGTTGTAAGTGGGTTTTTGCTAGTATTCGTTTCATTTTCTAAAAATGCTTGTATGTATGCTTTTAAATCTCAATCGATATGAATCTATTTTGAAATTATGCAAGTAGTAATTTTTAAGCACTTTAAACTTTGAAATCTGATTGGAAGTGGATTCCTTTATGACCCTGATGCGGTGGGATATAACCGTTTACATGACCTTATACGGTGGTTAACCGTTGTTTCTGGAATGTCCAGACCCTTTATTCGTGGGTAAGCCGATGCATGACCTCTTCTCTAGGAGGGATAATTCTAGAGACTGATATCAGTACCAAGAGGAAACTAGAAATTTACGGTGCTTAAGTATATGAAAATTATGAACGATTGATATGTTATGATTATGGCTCGAAGGAGCAATTATGTTAAGATGCATTCATATCAATATATGTTTGATTAAGATATACGTTTTTTGGAAAATTATGAAAAATATATTACCGTCATATCGATTGGCCCCCGCTTGCTGAGTGTTTACCAAAACACTCACCCCTTACTCTACATCCCCAGATAAAGCTGAGGAAGAAGTTGAAGCTGAAGAAGAGCACCAATTCTGGGGTTGGTGATTTGTCCGCTGCGTTATCTTAAGATTTAGTTCCCAAGACTTTATTTAAGTACGATTTTACTATTTAAGTTGTTTAAGTTTATTTCGCGTTTTCTTCATTGTAAAGACAATGGGTTTTTACTTTTATGGAATATAGACTGGCTTTTGGTTATTAAGATATTATGAGGCTTATTGATTTTTAATTGTTATTGAAAATCAATGCCGGTGTTATGGACCCCGGTCTCGGGGCGTGACATTTTCAAGTTTCACTGGTCAACAACTTTTTCTGTTGGAAAAGTCAAAAGACAAATATAGTGAGTTGGGAGTGTATTCAATGCTTTTACGAAAAAAGAATCATTTTGTATCTTTAAATTTGACAGTGAAAAAAGTGTAAATTTCACACACAAAAATAATAGAAAATTTGTCTATTAAAAACATATATATATATAGATAAATTTTAAATTATTTTACCGAGCCAAATAATGAAATAAAATGGTTGAATTGGGAGGTCCAAATTAAATGGGGTTTGGATATTATAGGTTTTTACTTTTTTAAGTCAAGAAAGGATGAAAAGGTTCTATATATTAATGGGAACACATGTCTCCACGAAGAAAATATCGAATTGATTAGGATATACATAAAAAATGCAGGTGATAGTGTTCAATTTAAGTATTATATAGTTACATCCAAAAATGACCTTTGAACTATAATCATCCCTCCTTGGTTTTCCCCGAATTTCATAATACAATATGCTTGCAAAAACCTGAGATAGACCGGTATTTGAAATTAATTTGTTGTCCATGTTTCATATTTTGTAAATACTTATGTAACAAACACATAACAATGACATTAATAGAGACGCATGCATGTTGTTAGAGAATAAATAATAAATTGTTTAATCTCTACAAGCTTGGGCTTTTAGATGAGACGGCAATTCTTTATGGTATAAAGCATCTGGCTAATGCCAAGGTCCTGAGTTCAAAACTTACAAACAACAATTCCACCCATGACCTCCTACAAAAGAGGAACAAATCGGCTAACAAGTGAGGGAAAATGTTAGAGAATAAATAATAAATTGTCTAATCTATCTACAAGCTCGGGTTTTAGATGAGACGATAATTTTTTACATGTGTGTGCGCGCGCTTATATATATTTAAATGTTTAAGTTTTTTTTTTCGTACATTTATTAATATCTACGAATTTTTTATTATGGACTAAGCATTTCATATACCTAAAATTCACGAGTCTGTGTGTTATAGTGAACAAGCATAACAACAAAGAAAATAAAACTTGAACTTTAATTAAAAGAGCCATACATTAGTTTATATACAAGTCAGACTAAGAGTGTTTAACTAATCAGCTAAGTAATAGCATCACTAATATGCTAACTGACTAGCTCTAATTCAGCCGCACTAACAGCTTGCATAACTAACTTGCTAACTAATAAGCCCCCTCAAGATGGATGGACAGTAGATGTTTTTTCTTGCCATCTTGGATAACAAAGGCATCAGGGAAGTTGCTGGTTATGCCTTTGTAAATATGTCAGCAAGTTGGAGTTTTGATCTATCTGTTAGAAGCTTGATGCTACCTTCAGAGACTTTATCTCGGATGAAGTGACAATTGATCTATGTCTGGTGCGTTCATGAAAAATAAAATTGGATGCAACTTGAATAGCCGCATTATTATCACAGAAGATAATGCTTGGTAGGGAACCGAAAATCCTCGAAGAAGTTGTTGAAGCCAAACCAACTCACTTGTTGTAGTTGCAAGAGCACGATATTCCGCTTCAGCAGAGAACCTGGAAGCTATTGTTTTTTTCTTTGATTTCCAGGATATAAATGAGTCTCCAAGGAAAATGCAACGAACCTGTAATGGGCTTCCTGGAATCTGGGCATGTGCCTCAATCAGCGTCTACAAAGACTTTCAACTGTATTTTGGAATGAGTAGACAAGAAGATACCTTGACCCAGATTGGATTTGAGATACCTCAACAAGTGATCAGCAGCCGGTAAATGTGGTGTCCATGATTGAGCTAAGAATTGACTGCGCATGTGAATAACAAAAGTGATATCAGGTCTCGTCAAAGTAGGATATAATAATCGACCAATTAGTAGTCGATATTATGTGCAGTCAGAAAGAATGTCACCATCAGTGCTATTAAGTTGGACCTTAGGATCCATAGGAACTTGAGCAGACTTTACAACTCAAGATTGTTGTGTCTTCAAGTAGTTGGAGAGTATATTGTCTCTAGACTATCGGTACTATTAAGTTGGAGTTTAGGATTCATAGGACCTTGAGCATGCTTACAACTCAAGAATGTTGTGTTTTCAAGTAGTTGGAGAGTGTATTGTCTCAGGGATAAGTGATGCCCGAGGATCTCGAGCAACTTCAAGACCGAGAAAGCATCGTTGATATCCCATATCTCGGAGTTTAAATTGAGAATGAAGAAATGACTTTAATGAATCAATATTAGTCATAGAAGGCCCGTGATTATGATGTCGTTGACGTAGACTAATAATGCAACAAAAGAAGGACCTTCTCCCTTACCAAATAGGGAATAATTTGATTTTGATTGAGTAAACCCGTGCATGCTCAAAGCATTACAAAGTTTAGAATACCATTGTCTAGATGCCTGTTTCAAATCGTAGATCGATTTGTGAAGTTTGCACACTTGTTGCTGTTGTTTGCATTGCTCAGCAATGTAATAACTGATCGCGATTTATTTAAACAGTAAATTCCATTGTAGCGTGATTATATCACAAGTGCACGGTTGTCAAGTTTTAGTATTGTTTATAAAATTAAGGATGTCGTACCCACATAACTAGACGTAAGTACCAAAATTCATTTAACTATATTTAACTGATAATTTGTGAGTGATTATTATATTAAATTGACTAATAACATAATATCCAACCCAAGCAGTGATATAGAATGAAGAAATTCGATAGAAACAATTATCAAGATTTTGGTTCACCCATGTAATCCCTCGTAATTCTCATATTAATTAAGATTTAATGTCTTACGTTCTAAGGTGATCAGTTTTCCTAATGCATTTGTTAGACCACGGTCAAGTTATAACAAGTCTAATATTAATGTTACAATAAACTACTCTCATGTCCTTATTGAACAATTTATATCGCGTGACAATTTGTGAAAACTACTAGCATTCGATTTTGGTAAATCTATTGCTAGCACATGTGTGCTAGATTTTACTTGGTCAGTTTCAATCTAAAACCCAAGACCTAGTTTACTATGTCATATTGCAATATCATATGGTCAACATCAATCGCAATACTAAAAATCATTCAAAAGATAGCTAATCCTTTGAAAGCAATAAAAACATAAATTATGCTCAAAGATTATAAGAATTCAAGCAAAAACCTAATATTTAAATCATGAGTTCAAACATGGGAGCCGTAGTCTTGATAAGCCAATCTACTTCGAACTTTACTTTAAAATATTACACTTATAATTTCCCTACTTTATTATTTATAATAATTTTTCATTCCATCAAATTCTATGATGCACTGACACTCCTAAAAATCACTCGGTGTAGTGTCGGATACTTCTCGATCACCGACACTTCTCAGGCACTCCACGGACACGTGTCGGACACGCCACGTGGCGTGTCCTTAATCTCATTAGAAAATAAACTCGGACACCCCCATCAAATCTGGCACCCTTGTTGTACACTGCCGATTGACGTTCCGACACAGAAATGACATTTTTTGGTGTTAATTATATATATATATATATATATATATAAACTTTTTGAATTTGGTAAGAATAGTTTTGGTGTATCTTTTATTTGGACATATTTGTTAAACTTTATATTAATTAAAGTAATATGTATTTGTTGTTAGTATAAGTGATACTGTGATGATTATAATGACATGCATTTATTTATATGCTTCTTGAATTTGGTAAGATTATTTTATTTGATTTTACATGGTTTTAGAATAAAAAAAATGTGAATTTTAATATTTTTAATAAAGTACATGTATATATATATATATATATATATATATATATATATATATATATATATATATATATATATATATATATAATATAGGCGTGTCCCACCAGTGTCGCATCCTGAAAATTTTGAAAACCCGTGTCGTGTCGTGTCGTGTCATGTCAGTATACGTGCATCGTAAATCAAATGTATGCATATAGATTTATTTATATATTAAATGTACATTAAAGTAATTACTATAATACATTTAAATAGTTAATTCAATATATTAACAAAAATTATTTACTTAATTCATACTAATTAAATATTATTGTAGATTAAGTTGGAACACGTTTAACTTTCATATTTTTAACATGTTCTTATGTAGATAACAAATAAACTTAAGTTTTTATAAATATACATCATTTTATTTGTTTGATTGTCCTTGATAGAAAGCTGAAGCTTGCACTCTCATAATCGAAAAATTTGTTCATACTTCATTAGCCCATTTTAGTTTATTGAAACTACGTAGATGAAATGAGCTCGGGCCTACTTTTCTAATTATTATTTTTGTTATCTAAACATGTGATGACGCGATGCTTACACATGTTAAAATTAAATTCTATATCAGTTACAGTTACATCTGTAGAAAGAAGTTTTTCAAAAACTAAAATTATAAGAAATTATTCACGAATAACTATGTCTCAAGATCAATTAAATGGATTATCAGTTCTAACAAATCGAAAATGATTTATTTGCTAAACTAGAACATAAAAGTTTAATAAGTAATTTTACATCAAAATATATCAAAATTAAGTTCGTAGTTTAATATTCATTTTATTTTTTATTATTTTTCAGTGAATGTTGAATCTAAAATCCTCAAAAAGTTTGAGAGGCGACATAATCACCCTTATACATAAGGTTAGACTTTTTTATAACTCTATAAAGAAAAGGATGCGAAATTTCTCAGTTACAATGCTTTTGCATCTTAATTATATAGGGTTTTTTAACTAATTAACCCAAAAAAAAAATATATTTAACAAAATAACCTAAAAAAAATTTTCTTTATCAAAGTAACCGAAGTCGCCATCTGTGATGGCGACTTCAGCATAAAATTTTTTTATTTTATTGAAGTCGCCATCTGAGATGGCGACTTCAACATAAAATAATTTTTTTTGAAGTCGCCATCTGAGATGGCGACTTCAATATAATTTTTTTTATATATGGAAGTCGCCATCTGAGATGGCGACTTCCATATATATACGTTTTCCATAAATGTAATCATATTAATTATTGTAAATAATTTATAATATAAGGTTTCCATAAATATAATCATATTAAATATAGTAATTAATTTATAATATACGATTTTCATAAATACGGTTTCCATAAATATAATCATATTAATTATAGTAATTTCATATATGACAGCTTCCATCCTCGTACAAAATATGCCTTCCAAATTACTCCAATTTTGACCAAAAAATTGAATTTTCGAAAATTCAAAATTTTGACTCATCAATTTTTTAAATATTCAATTATGAAAGAGAAAATCATTATCTACCACTCAGATTGTGTCAATCACGATTTTTTCCTAACCTAAATCTTCAAATATAATTGTCAGTCATTATCGGCTAATTTAAAAAATTAATGCCAATTAAAAAAATAATTTCAAAATATTGTTAAATAATTTTTTTTACATTTTATGGTGAAACGCACACTTAGGGTGCGTTTCTTCTTATTCTTTTTTTCTTATTTTTTTAAATGTGAATTTGGTTTTGTTAAAAAAAAAATTATAATATTATATTATATAGCCTAGAAAATCTTTTGAGCGACTCCATACACCAAATATATCTACTAATATATCTACCAAATTATATTAATTTATCTACTAATTTATTATATTAATTTATCTACTAATATATCTACCAAATTATACACCAAATAAATATTCAAAAACAAATTATACATCAATTTCACCAAATAACAATAATATTATTGTTCTACAAAACAAATCATAATAATGTGTAAAGTAACAAAATAAAAATAAAGAAATTTAACTTTGTAAACTAATAAAATAAATAAGAAAGGGTCAAGTATGTAAACTAATAAAATAATTGTTAATATTTTTATAGTATTTGAGATTGAGTGGAATTGGGTGTTTGTGTGGAAATTGGTATCTTTGTGTTAATCCATAATTATTATTATATTTTTATATATTTTTGGTGTTCGTATGGAAAGTTTCAAATTTTATATAAAAAGTTAAATTTGTCTTTTTGTAATATAGAATTGAGATTATTTAGGAAGGAAAATATATGGGAGATTATTTAGGAGGGAATTTAATAGGAATTCATTAAGAGATATTATATGGAGCATGTATTGTTGCATATAAATGGAGCAGAAGAATTGAACCCCCCTAAGTGTGCGTTTCACCATAAAATGTAAAAAAAAATTATTTAACAATATATTTGAAATTATTTTTTTAATTGGCATTAATTTTTTAAATTAGCCGATAATGAGTGGCAATTAAATTTGAAGATTTAGGTTAGGAAAAAATCCTGATTGACACAATCTGAGTGATAGATAATGATTTTCTCTTTCATAATTGAATATTTAAAAATTGATGAGTCAAAATTTTGAATTTTCGAAAATTCAATTTTTTGGTCAAAATTGGAGTAATTTGGAAGGCATATTTTGTACGATAATGGAAGCTGTCATATATGAAATTACTATAATTAATATGATTATATTTATGGAAATCGTATTTATGAAAATCGTATATTATAAATTAATTACTATATTTAATATGATTATATTTATGGAAACCTTATATTATAAATTATTTACAATAATTAATATGATTATATTTATGAAAAGCGTATATATATGGAAGTCGCCATCTCAGATGGCGACTTCCATATAAAAAAAAAAATTATATTGAAGTCGCCATCTCAGATGGCGACTTCAAAAAAAAATTTATTTTATATTGAAGTCGCCATCTCAGATGGCGACTTCAATAAAATAAAAAAAATTTATGCTGAAGTCGCCATCTGAGATGGCGACTTCGGTTACTTTGATAAAGAAAATTTTTTTTAGGTTATTTTGTTAAATATTTTTTTTTTTTGGGTTAATTAGTTAAAAAACCCTAATTATATAGGATATGATGTCAGGAGGGATACGGACAGGACGATACATCTCATCTAGCCAAATAGCAGTGCCACTTGTCTTCAAAATTGGCTGCAACGCACAAGAAAAAGAAGCCCAATTATTCTCCAATTTGTTTCAAATATATTTGCTTCGTAATGAAAATTTCATTCCATCATCAGGTGAATTATATGGCAAATACAACGTATTAATTTTCTAGAAATTTAATTTTAAAAATATATGTCGCTCACTTAGTTATATATAATTGATCATCATAACCACCTTATGCTAAACATTCAAACGCAAAATTAAAAAAAGGTGGTCTAATAATAATCTATATTATTTATTTATACATAATGTTTCTCCTTCTCATGAGCTGAAAATGGGAAGCATAGACCCGAAATTTTCTATTAAACATGTTCTCGTACAAATCCTAGAAATAATTTTATAAGGAAAAGTCCATATGATTAAAAAAATGACCTGACAATAATTTATATTTTAGAAATGGACAAATTGTACAATTGTAAGTTGATCTACTTTTTTATTTTGGTCGTCTAACAACTCAAACTTCAATTTAGTGCAATATGTTTTGCTTGTTTTACAATTTTAGTCATTTTCGGTTGAAATGCTAATGTTCCATAAGATATTGCTGACATAGTGGCGATCATTACTGGCGTGATAATATATATTACTGACATGTCCAATGTCATGTCATGCACTCCAGTGAGAGAACGATTAAATTGCAAAAGACAAAATTATTGCAGTAAAAATGAAATTTGAGAACCAAAATCAAAATTAGCCATTTTATAGGACCAATTTTGTTATTTTTCCTTTTAAAAATTTAGAACATAAAATCTTAATGAATTCTATTTATGTGTTTGTGTGTGTGTGAGAGATAATTTTGAATATAATTGGATGGGTCAATCAAAGAACCTCTTGTTTGTGGAGCTTGACAATCAAGTGCTCTGTATATAAACGAGTTCTTGACCATTTTGTCACCCTGTGCTTTATTACAAACCTATCTCGTCTCTACGATCGAACAATAGAAAAATGGGAAACATGGGTTAATACAGTAATATTTGATCAAATATATAATCTCAATTGTTTCAATCTGCTTTAATCTTAATATTCATTTTCAATGTGTAAACGGAAGTCTTACCCTTAACGGTGCAATAAAGTTGAAGGACAAATTTAATAGAGCTACTGCACCACCAGTATCACCACCTGTTTTAGCAATCTTTCCTAATCCTTCGGCATGGGCTGCTCAAAATATTACTTCTCATTTAGGAGTTAAATTTAAAATCATGAATTTCTTGAGATTTTATAGCAGAAGAGGCTAGGATAAAAATATGTTGAGGAGAAAATCCAAGAGGATGGGGGTACTTGGGATCTTTTGTTTCTAAATAAAAAGGGAAAATATTAAACGAAAATATGAGAAGTAAATCGAAATGTTAACTCACAATATTCACAATAATTTGCATAAGTTGCAGCGTTGACAACTCCATACTGATTCAATTCATAATCCCGCACTTGTAGTTCAAATTCATGTAGCCAGCTAATTCATTCATTTAAAAGGAAAATTGTCACACAGAAGTAGCAGAATTAATAATATATATTTTCAAATTATAATTTGGGAAATAATTTTCAAACTAAATGAGCTAAATCTACAACAAATACTAAGCCTTTAATCTCAATAGATTAGGTAACTAAAAACGTGAATAAAAAATATCCAAAACTTGATTCATCCGACTCGATTTTGAGAAATAAATTAAATAGACGTGATTGGATCTAATTAGTCGATTTATAAATAACAGCTATAAGCGAATCCGTTTGTCAAATTACGTTGATTCAATTTATTAAGTTTGGTCAGAATTTTTACATGTATAAGATTCTATTAAATGAGAAGAGTAAGAGTAAGAGGAAGATGGATACAAATCATCGTGGTTTTGAATGATGGCAGAGCATGGAATCCCGTTGGAGTTAGAAGGCAAGTGAGCTACTGCAGGCAACTGGAAATTTCTTTTAGAAGTGATGGAGTTCTTCATAGGGACATGAATGAAGAAGCACTTGGAGGGGTAAACTAAAGATGATAACATTTTCTATTGGTAGCCCAAAATTTTCCAATGGGGGAGAGCCTTTTTTAACTAATTTTCTTTGGTTGGCAATTCTATTTATAATATTTGGATGTTCGCGTTTGTGCTAGAGCCAATATTATATATATATATATATATATATATATATATATATATATATATATATATATATATATGCCCTCCAAATTGGAGATATAGTCAAGTATGACTGCACTGTATACCCTAAATATAATTTTTTTTTAAGTTATAGGTTTCAGTTGTTACATTCCATTAAATTTCTGAATTGATTAGTAGTGTCTACATAATTAACATAAACGGGTACCTACCTAGTATGATGATGAGGTCATGGAGGGAGATTGATTCCTATTCTCACCTAATGCCATTAGAATGATCGTAATATGTTTTGTTGAGGTTGTAAAAGATATATTCTGAGTTTGAAAAATATATATTTTTCAATGTTAATATGGCGTGGAAGTTAGAATGTGATATTTGTTGTACTTTACGTTTTGGCCCTAAGAACACATGCTACATTTTAGAAATTGTATTATATGTATATTGTAAAATTAACCATGGAAAGGGAATAGTTGGATTCATAAATTATGCTCTCATTATTTTACGCAACTTTCACCTGATATATATAAGGGTATTTTAGGCTTGGTAAATTTAAAAAAAAATAAAAAATCGAGTTACTATTTATTCTAAAGTTTTGTTTAATTACATCAGGAAAGAAGAATGCGTTAGCATGTAATCGAAAAATAGGCCTTTAAACGACTATGCTGCATTCTGTTATAGACATAAATTTATTTTCCGTTGCCGTTAAGAGTTGTAAGAACAATATTTTAAGGTGCTTATGATAAAAAAGATTGGTTTAAGGTTTCTTTCTGTGATACTGAGTCTTTTTTATTTTATTTCGAGAATATTGGCGATTACACATGTCCGGTCTGGTGCCGTGACAAAACTGGTATTAGAGCAACTTGTGTTCTCTATTTTTTGTATTTTTTTCTAATTTGTTCAGTATACTTACTTAATCCTTAAGCCACCAATTAACTGTATTAATTTCAGTTTATTGCGTACTTATTTTTTATTTAAGTTACTTAACTGATCAGTTCAGAGCAAGAAAATCGTTTTTGAATTGATAAAACATCTCGTTACAATTTATTCAACTTCTCTTCTAACTGTCACATCGATCCTAACACCTACGGCCTATATGAGCATAAATTATTCTCGTAATTAGATTGATTGAATTTTAAATCTTCGATTAGTATTCATAATCATGCACTCAAGATCGGCATCTTTCGTGGCTTGTTTCTTTGAACTTAATAATTGTGTGTGATAGCTAAATTTCTAGATTGATTGGATTTTTCTAAATATACAAAAAAATTAGATCCTAATTTCATTTATATAGTTATTCAAATAAATGAATTATATTTGTTCCCCATCTCTAAATAAAATACTATATCACGTTGTTAACAATTATGTTTTTTTTTTAATTGTTGATTCATAGCATATTTCATATCTGCAACAAAGCTTTTAATTTTTTTGTCACATTAACTGTTTTTATAATATTAACTAATTTATTTGTCCTAGCAAATTGTTCTCTATAAACTATTGAAAGGCAGCCTCCCCATTACGTTTAGGTTAGTTTTTCCAATTTCGATACTATTGAGGCCATTTAATTAGCTAAGTAGCAGCCAATTAAAAATTTAGAGACATGTGGACCTCGGCTCTCAGGCTTTCAGGCTCTCATGCTATCATATTCTCATGCTCTCAGGCTCTCAGACTTTTATACTCTCAGGCTCTCATTCTCTCTGACTCTCAGGGGATGACCTTCTCAGGGGATGACTTTCTCAAGGGATGAGCTCTCCACGAGATGACCTTCTCAAGGGATGACATTCTCAAGGGATGAGCTCCCATTTAAAGGGAATGGCAATTAATGGAATTTCATAATAACAAACACATTTCACAAATATACAACAGTATATATATGATGTAGGCTACTCATATTTCTTGGCACAACACATATTCCTTTGTGAATCACATAATGATTATAAAGTAATTAAGCATTAATCAATAATTATCTGTTGAAAGAATCCAATGGAGAGCTGCAGGTATTATGAATGAAGTTTATTGACAAGTTTTTGTTTGAATAGAAATCAAGTTGATCCCCTTCCCATATCTCCACGCTTTAACTCATTCAACTCATCTTCCCAAATTTCTCCCGCTTATGTTCCTCTTTTCATAGCCATGTCTTCATAATCTCACGTCTTAGCTCAATTTTCCCACAGACGGCACCAATGTTATCTCAAAAAATTACCGGGTAGCATAAATAAAATGCGACACAAGTTTTTTTACGTGGAAACCGCTCAAAAGGGAAAAACCACGGGACCTAGTACAGTATAAATTCCACTATAATATCAAAGAGTTACAATATTTTTTGTACAATAAAATGGTAAATACAGTGTAGAGAAAATGGTGTTTGGTGTAATATTATTGATGAAGCCCCCTTGAAACCATCGGCCATTCTCTTTATATAATTGAAGGAATTGAAAGCCGATGTAATCATTTCATCTGACATGCATTTACCATGTGTTTGTTCATCATTACACTTTATTGGAACTTGAAATGTGAGGTGTCATCATGCACGCGTCTACATGTGTCAATTCTATATCAAATTTCGTGCCCTAGTTCTTCTCTTCCAGGGTAGTGGCTCTTCTCTTCCGGGGTGGTTTCCTTCTCTTCCCGGCTAGTGTCTCTTCTCTTCCCGGGTAGTGGCTCTTCTCTTCCGGGGTGGTTTCCTTCTCTTCCCGGGTGGCGTCTCTTCTCTTCCAATGTGGTTTCCTTCTCTTCCCGAGTGGTACCCTTCTCTTCCAGGGCGGTTTCATTCTCTTCCCGGTAGTGTCTCTTCTCTTCCTGGACAGTGTCTCTTCTCTTCCCGGGGATTTATTTATATTAGATATTTTTTAATATATACTAGGTCTCACAAGTGCATTTAAGCCTAATTATTATGACGTAATTCATTTAAGGTATAACATATGGTATATGTCTTCTTGCACGACAACCCCCCACTCGCTAGGAGTCTTACTTTTTGGAGTGCTTGGGGTTTTGCAGAATCCCGAGCATTCATTGGCTTGCGGATGTCTATTCGTGAGCTTTCTCCTCTTTTGGTTCTCCTATATTTATATGTATTATATAGTCATATTTCCTATTGTGGTATCCCATTTAGGTCTATATGATTATGTTTCTTATGTTATGGGTGGGGTTATTTTGTTTTGTTTCATTGCAGGGCCTCAGCTTGGCTGTCTACTGAGCTTTTAGATTTTGTGCGTCATCTAGTGATTTTCCTTGGTCGGTGGTTTTCAGCCAAGGATTTGGATACCAGAGTTTGCTCGTTTGTTGGTCTTTATCACGATCCATAAGTGCCAATTATCAATGAATATTTATTGAATACAGACCCAATTCAAGCAGGAAAAAAATACTAATTTAAGGATCCGAAGCAAAACAGACGATTCAACTAAGAAAAAAATCAATGCATAACAATAACAATAGGACAATAAGCATACAGTGAGGAAAATGCCAGTGTTTTGGTCATTGGACCGGAGATAGTTGTTCATTTGGTTTCCATGGGTGCCAGCTGGAATATGCTAATTAGCAACAAAAGAAAACTTCTCTGGTGTCACATCACAAGCCACTGGAGCCTGATCAAGAATCACACGCTCCAGTTAGGATTTGTTTTCAGCATGACACAATGTTTAATCATGGGCCTTCAGGATTAAATGATTTTGCTGATAACTGAGCCAAACATGGGATACGACCCTTATCCCTAACTAATGCTTCATATCAAACACAACAATGACTATTGTCACAAATATGTTGGAAACTCATGCGAAGTGAGATGTCTTGATTCATTTGGCAAACACGAGTAAGGTTTCTGAAACATATAGGGCCCTTTCGATAACTGGATACACGAGTGATTAATTTCTAATCACTCATCATCCAATGTTTATCTCGTTGTTGGAGAAACCCACAATAATCCTAGAGCCTATGATAACTCATTGTTTTTCCTCCGTGTACGTATCCTTTTCAACCCCAGTAATTAATTTTCACATATCCACAGTATTATTGATGATGCTCATAATTTTACCTTTGTACCCTTCTTTCTCTCAATGGAATAAACCCTACAAAATCCAGAAGGCACACGCTACAACTATGATAAAAATATGAAATTGATTCAATCGATTTGGTGATAGTGGGAGGAAAATGGAATGAAGCCCAAAACAAAGAGGAATTAGCATCCAAACAAGTAATTCAAGGTCCCATCGTTGATTTCCCACAAATGTGTAATTGTACAACAATTTTATAATGTGCACGGTGGAAAAAAACTCAATTGTGTGTACTACAACCAGCTTTGAAGAAGTTTCTGAATTGAAAATGTCAATATCTGAAGCAAGAGAAGAAAATGAAGGTTCCCACGGTACACACCTCTATTGTTAGGGCATCTCAAATAATTTATGATTTTTAGGTTGTTTGGGGAAAAAAACAGTCAGCTCACTTAGGTGTGTGAAAGAATCGAGCCGGTTCGTGAGCTTTTCGAGTCGGCTTAAAAAATATTTGATTCATATTCGAAATTATCGAATTCGAGCCGAACTCGAACAAGTTCGAACTTTTTTTCGAGCCGAACTCGAACCCAAATTATTTTGTTCAATAGTTCGCGAGTCGCTTGCGAGCTTTAATATTTTATTGATATATATATAATTTATATTAAATAAATATATTTCGAGCATTTCGAGTATTTATTTTCGAGCAATAGTTCGAATAGCATGTGAGCATGTTCGAATTTTTCTATCCGAACTCGAGCTCGAAAAATTAATTCGAGCCGAATCGAAAAATTTAAACTATTCGAAGAACTTTGAATCGAGCTCGAGCTCGAATATACATATTTCGAGCCGAATTATTCGACTCAATTCGGTTCGTTTACACCTCTAAGGTCACTCATACCTATGAAAGCTCCTCTTTATGCTTTATTCCCCTTTCTTGAAGAATTTGACATGGAGCAGATTACACACCTGATAGAGCCCTTTCCTCTTTTGCTTCGTTCCTCTTTCATCTTATGGTTCGTTCCCATATAAATTAAATTGGAACACACCAGAATTAAGAGGTTAATTTTGACACTTACGATGGTGTTGTTATTTTAGGGGTAATTTAGAAATTTCACCTAATTTGTAAACGCAACCTCACACAATCACATATACCAAGTATACAATATATAATATAATAATTTGTAAATCACACAAACCAAACATGATATACATTATCACACTAAATTATTTATCATATACTTATAAGTCTAATTATTCATCATTCAATTATCATATCCACGTACCAAGCGGAGTATGTTACTTGACATACTAATTTGACATAAGTTTGTTACATGTGATCAAATATATATGTTTAAACCGAAAAGCGTATTAATGTTTCAACAACAGTTTAATATTAAATAAAAATATTTATCATATCACTAACTAACTAACAGCATATGTATTGGCTAAAGTAACTGGTGATTTAAAAGTTAAATCCTATTATGATATATATATATACCAACTATTAATAATATCCAATTTTGTGGGTCCAAATTTAACTTAGCCGCACACATTGTTCACACTTGACACGATTAAACTGAAGATGAAATGGGCCTGATCTAGACTGTCAATCGCAATCATCCGCCCATGTTATATCTCGTGGCCTTTTCTTTTTCTTTTTTGCTTGGGAATATTTGTTAGTCAAATATTTTTTTACTCACCCATGATTTGCCACGTGTATACAAAAGAAAAAAAAAAGAATAATAATAATTAGCTCACCAATGTTGATAAACAAACACTCCTCGTCATTTCAATTTTTGAGTTAGGTATATATTTCGCACAATTTATAATAAGAATCTCTTCTAAAGCCAACATAATGAATCGATTGAACCTTTAAACAACTATGAATTTATTATGTTTCACGTGGCCTTAATTTCGGAATATTATATATTCAGTTTTAGTTATTATATATATATATATATATATGTGTGTGTATTTGATTTTTTTTATAAAAAAAAGAAAACATATATTTTTTAATCGGTTATATCTATCAAAATATTATATATATTTGTATTTGATTTTTTTTATAAAAAAAAAAGAAAAAGAAAAAGAAAACATATATTTTTTAATCGGTTATATCTATCAAAATAGTTTGTATAGAAGAATTAGTCTTGCATTTAAGAATGGATAATAAATAACAAAGCATCACATCACAGTACCAACTCAATAATTGATACTTATTCTATGTTGCTTAGAGTTTTATCCATTTCCACATCGTTTTCTTTTTCCCCACTTATTTATTAGTTCAAGGACTACCATCAACTCAGCTTTCACTCGTCCCCTACCTCTAAATGCTATGGATATGCTTTCTTTTTTCTTTTAATCGTTAAGGATTTTTTTATAAAAAAAAAAAACATTTTCATCACATTTTCACTTCTGGTGTTAAACAGTCATTTTTACAGCTCCCAATATGATCATTATATTTTAATTCAAATGTTCGCCTCTCAAAAAAATATATATTTTGTTTTTCCCAAACACGTTAAAAATACAAAACACTAATTTTATCAAAACGAAGACCCTAGAAACTGAAAACAAAACCAAGGATATCGTACATTTTACTTGTATGTCTTAACTTATTTAATTTATTGATTTTATTTTAATAAATGAGACGATTAGTGGGGAAATGATATAATAAATTAATTATTGTGATCTAATTACATATGATGTAATTGGTTAGTTTAATGTTTAATTATATATAATGTGATTGCATGTTGGATGATTACGTGCCTTGACCAATGTGTTTAGGCGAATGTTTAGGTTTTTATTATTGTGATTTTTGGTTATCGAGCCTGCAAGCCTACTCTCTCTTCTAATGTATCCCATCCTGGAATGTATCCCTATGCTCCTGTTTGCACAATTTAAATGTAAGATCATTAGAAATAGTTGGAGATCTAGATTCAAGATGGAGCACTAGAATCAAGACATGTATAATGATAACAAATATGTAATATGATTACATGACATATGATGTATGATATCTTGGGGGGTTGCATATGATGCAATTGTGATTTACATTTAGTATCATGAAGTCGGTTGGCCCACGTTCATGAGCTAGTTGGACTCCAAGCCCACTAAGAAACTATGATTTTTCGTTCATTTGTCATGTGAATGATGAATTCTAAAAATTTAGTGTGAGCATTTAATAAATAAAGTCCATAGTTTTTGAATTAATTAATAATCAAACAGTTTGTATATATTTTCTGTTTATTCTCAATATTTTGATTGTCGTGAATTCGATTGCTTCAAGTCTCGATACAAACAAATTAACTGGACCAAACTATTATGATTGGCCACGTAATTTAAAATAATGCTTGCTTCCAAAAGGTTACTATATACCCTTGATGGGAGCCTCATGTTGAAGTGTCTCTTGGTTCGTCTGATGAAGAGATCACCTCACTTGAGAAGTAGTGTTATGATTATCTCGAGATAATGTGTTATATGATAGCATCAATGTCTGAGTTTCAACATAGATATGAGGAATTAGATCTTTTCCAACACCTACAAATGTTGTTTGGTGAACGGGCACGATTACTAAGACTCGCAATCTCAAAATAGCTATTTGTATCATCTGCAAGATTGGGCTTCGGTCCATGAGCATGGTGTAGAAATAATATCTCTTGTTGAGAAATTGGAAATTTTTTATGTGACAATACCCCATCAAATGGCTGTAGATTTGATATTATAGTCAAAATGTTAGAAACTCACGAGTCCTTGTTTCAAAAGGAGAAACTTTTATTCTTGTTGAATCTTCTAGCAATGGTAAGAATAGTTCAAATATATAATAGCAACTAAGAAGGAGGAGCATCTATGTTTTCACTACTGATCACTGGCGTAAAACTACAATGAATACCTAGACTAGAAGTGTTCTGGAAAGGGAGTGTTTTATATTAAAATTAATTTCTATTGGTTCTACTTTTTTTATATGATACCAATTCTGCTCACATATTTGTAAAGAGCTACATATGTTGAGAAGATTAGAGAGCCGTGGGAAGATGACACCTATCTGAGGAGAAGTATTGCAGCAGGAGTTGTTGCAAAGACCGTTTGAAACATTTTTTAATATAAAATGTTGAATTAGTTAGGAACTTGTTTGAACAATTGTTTATTTGTTTCATATTCAATACAAACATTGTTCCTATTTTGATATAGAATACCATTCTTTTAAATTTGCAAATATGATTTGCATTATTTTTAAGAATGCATGTTTTATTGAATATGGTGAACTTATGAACGATTAGTATGACTATATTCAAAGAATATAAAAGTGATGATAACTTAAACCCCACATATATTTGGCATGAGTTGATGATCTTTTGAATTTGATTCATATGAACATATGTGAAGCATTAAATATTAGTGCAATGGGATGTTAAATTATCTTAAAGAGAATGTGATTCTCTCACAGTAACTCTATAAAATTACACATTTGTTGAAAATAATTCATACATATGCAGTGATCAAAACTCCATATACGATATGGACTGAAAAATAATCATAATATAGATTTGAGATTGTTCTGCTTATGTGAAGCAGCCAGTGGGAGATGAGTTGAATACTTGATCCACTTTATGCTATTTTGTGAAAATTTATAGTAGTAATTGGAGACAAAGTGTTTGTTTCAACGAGTGTAGACTTTCTAGAGAAAATGTTTCTATTATAAAGAAATGACAAGATAATATAACTTGAAAGGGTTCAAGAACCACAAACTACTTGAAACGGTTAAATTATTTGAGTCAATCATAAGCCTTTGAAGTACACACACCAAGGAGATCTGAAAGTGTTTCAGGAACTCCTTATAGATTGAATTTACTCCTACAAAGTAGTCAAATGATTTTGATCATGGATGTGATCCTAAGACTTTCAATGAGACGATGTTGGACATCGATTTGGGACATTGACAAGATGCTAAGAAATCTGAAATGAACTTCATGTACTCTAATAAGGTATGGACCTTAGTAGATCCTCTTGAGAAAATTGTTCTCATTGGCTACAAATGGATCTACAAGCGAAAGCTTGGGGTATATGTGAAGGTAGCAACCTTCAAATGAATATGAGATATGACAGATGGATGTGAACACAACATTTCTCAATGGTGACGTTGAGGTGGAAATGTAGCAACCAATTGTGTTCACATGAAGTGAGCAAAATATTTGCAAACTCCAGAGGTCCATTCATAAGCCTAAGAAGACGTCCCGAAGCTAGAATATCCGGTTGATAACATTATCAAAATGTTCGGTTTTGTCAAAAATCCGGAAGTGACGTGTGTACAAAAAGGTTAGTGGGAGCATGGTTATATTTGTAGTGTTTCAAGTCAATGATATCCTACTCATTGTGAATAGTATTGGATTAAATCGACTAAAACAAGGTTATATACTAATTTTTCCATTAAAGATTTGAGAGAAGCATCTTATATACTTGACATAAAGATCTATAGGGATGGATCTTTGAGGATGCTTGAAATCTCTCAATTTACAAACATAAACAATGTGCTAAAGGGTTTAGCATGGAATATTCGAAAATAGGTAACTTCCCGATATGTCATAGTGTTCATCTTTCGAGGTCAATGTGCATTAAGATTGATGAGGAGAGAGAAAAGATGACATTTGCACCTTATGTTTCGACTGTTAGTAACATAACGTATGCTATGGTTTGTACTCGACCTGATGTGAAGTATGATCTTAGTGTAATGAACTGATATCAGGCAGATCCCGGTGAAGGTCACTAGAAAACTGTGAAAGCAATTCTTAAGTACTTATGAAGAGCTCAGGATATGTTAATGGTTTTTGGATCTGAAAATGGAGAATTAAAACTTGAAGGTTGTCTTGATACTAGCTTTCACTTAAAGTAGATGACTCCAAATCGATGTTCGGATTTGTATTTAAGCTTAATGGTGGTGTTGTCTCTTGGAAATGTTCCAATAAGACACCACAATGGATTCCACCACTAAAGCTGAATGAATTGCAGCATACGATGAAGAAAACATACAGTTTGGATAAGAAATGTCATCCAATGGTTGGGTGTAATTTCTCGCACAGTTGGCACAGTTTCTTTGTACTGTGACAACAGTGGAGCTATTGTGAATAACCAAGATCTCATCAGGATCCAAACATATATAGAGAAAATATCATCTAACGATAGAGATGGTAGATGTTACATTATTATCGAGAGAATTGCTTCAAAAGAAAATTACAGCAAATCCACTGACAAAGCATTTACGACAATTGTTGTTTGTCAAACATCTTGGGAAGATTGTCTTGAGACACGTGAGTAGTTGGCTTTGGGAAAAGTGGAACATATTTTGCCATATGTGATTTAAGTAAATCATTAGTTGATTGATTATACTTGTAAACTTATTATGACGAATCTTTGTTTGAATATTAATATATATGGCACTTCTTCATCTGTTTACCCATGCATCATGATGCATAGATGAAATCCTTGAGATTGATAAAGACTATAGAATGTGGTTACGCATATGATGTTGACCATGAAATACATTCCCGACTACGATTTCTAAATGTTCTTGGTGGATGAGCCTTCGAGAATGGGATATCGATATATACTCAATAGAGACTGGTATTCATGATGTGTTCAGTGTAGTGAGCCACATTTCATCGGCATTGGCTTGGAGAAGTCAGCACACATGAATAGATGCTCATTAAGAATGAGTTCACTAAACGGCCCTACTCGAAATTCTATAAATGGTTACCAATTGTCGAGTATAGAATTCCTAGTCGTAGTTGTGCACCATTACTCCTCATGACCTGATGTGTCATTGAGGTCTTGACAGATAGTTGTATACTTTGATTTAATGACTGATCACATGCGGTCATAAATTTATTATTTTGGGTATTCAGTGAAGCTATCCGAGGTCTATCATTATCGTTGGAGATTCACCACTGGTCTTGATGAAACATGATGTTCTATGTGTTTTTCTGTATATGATTCAAGGAAACTCTAGCCAGAGTGGGTGTTGCTTGTGAAAAAGGGTTTTTCATATACGAACACAAGGGATCATATAACGTGAAACAAATACATAGTTATTGAAATCATAAAGGGTCTCGACCAACCAATGCCATAGATTCAATCGGGACATATTGAGTGAAATTGTTGTAACTATAACTGAAAGGTTCCCGTACGTTGCTAGTCATTTGTATCTAGGTCTTCGTGAAGCGCATATGCTAGACGCTATTCACGATTGATAGGTTGTTGCCGGAATCATATTTCAGTCATTGTCTATTAAATGAGTTTAATTGACAATGGGGCATTCAGGGTAAGACCAAAGAAGTTATTTGACTTCTAAAATCACAAAGGGTTGTGATCATACTGCTATGATACACTTAAACCTCACAGGGCCACAAGAAACCGATCTGCTGATGAGAATTGAGACTTAATGTTAAGTGCTCAAGATGATGTGATTGATGTTTAAGGGATGTGCTTAATTTTTGAATGCACCCCACTTTAGTGTATTTTCTATATTTGAAAATGTTTCATCTACAGAAAGTTCTAAAATTAAAATGTTTGATATATTTACAACTCATAATTATGTACAACGGTTGTACTTCAAGTTGTTCTGTAGGATCAAGCGCTTACCGCTTTACCAATAACTATAATTAAAGGGTAATGGCGCAACATCAATCTTTTCAACCATACACTGGCACAAGCGCCACGTGTTCGACTGATCACAAAGTAGAGGCAATTGTTGAACCCCAACAATCCCTCCCTCAATAATTGCACTCTCTGCAACTCATGGGAATTGAACACGCAACCTGGCTCTGATACCAATTGTAGGATCAAGCGCTTACCGCTTTACCAATAAATATATAGTCTATGTCCCTACACAAAAAACACAATTCTTAAACTCTTAGGCACATATTACTCGTCGTTGAAAGACTAACACCAAACTAGCACTGTCGTTGGGATCGTGGATCTGATCAGGATATTTGGACTCGAGGGATCACCGCTATCGGATTTACGTCATTGAACGATAATCTTTTTCGTGCATTTATTTTTTATATTTGCAAGATAATATATGAATCTAGTGGATCTTCCATCCCCAAATCTAGATCTATTTATGTTTATTTTTCGTTGATTTTGAATCTGATGCCGTGGGACTGAAACCCACCAATTTTCCCATCAACAGTCTGGATAAACATAATGAATTTTGTTACCTATGCATCAAATAATACATCATGACTAGGATTTCTTACGCAATGAAGATACATTGAAGACACGTCAATTATTTTTACTCACTAATAAAAAATAAATATTTGATTGTACACTTTTATTTCTTAGTTAAAACTTATAATTTAATTAATTTTATAAATATTCAACTTTTCTATCATGGGCTGATCTCATATAAAAAAATATATATATAGTCATATAAGTGCCATCGAAATCATTTAAATTCTTAGAGTCCACGTATGTGCCATCGTACATTGATCAAATTTTGGGTTCCGAACCATAAAACGTGGGGTCGTGCAAGGTGAGATTATATTTAGGGTTGACGAAATTTATATTTTTTAAAAAAATCTTAAAATTAATATTTTTATGAGAAAAAGAAGTTTTTGGCAACAACCGGTTTTCTAGACAGTTTAACATTCTGTGGTTTTAAAATAAGCAGTTTACCAATTTATAGTTTTGAAAATAGATATTTTACACCCATATTGTTTTTGAATAGGTGCAAAACATGTAAGGGTATAATGTACCATATTTTACAAAACACATCCGCGTAAACTGTATATTTTCAAATCACAGTAAGCTAAATTGTTTATTGGGTAAATTATCATTGACTCAGAAAAAAATGATCGTTCATTCAATGATCGATCTCGGTCGAGAAAGATGATCACAATCGTAGTATTAATAATGCCAAAAGAAAGATGACCGCAATCATAGTGCAAAAAAAAAAAAATTGCCCCCAGGGGCATAGACGGATTGGTAAGGGCTAAGGTGACGTGTGGATAAATCCTCCGACATCGCAGGTTCGAATCCCGTGTGGTACAAATTCTCCACTGAAATATTGTGGGGGTTTGTCCTGGGTTCTGGTCCTATTGGTCCACTTCCTCAGATACCTGTCATCCATGCACATCCCTATATTTACCTGGTGGCGGTCCTGAGGGGTTGGGGTCGTCATTCAATGATTAGTTAGGCGCAAGCCTGGATACCTTGTTAAACCAAAAAAAAAAATAATGCCAAAAATTTGACTTTTTGGCAGCATATTGTCACACTCCGGAATTTTCTAGTGGATTCCAGCAAATTAGAGGCTTTGGTACGTCCCGGAAGCTCCCAGAAGTTTGAAGAACACTTTAGAGCACCTTGGAAGATTCTAGGTCTCACTTGTATATTCTTTTGTAATATAGAGTTTTCTAGAATCTTGTAGGAGATATCCATGGAACCTTGTAGAAACATGTAGAAGTGTAGAAGATCCTAGAAGATCATTCTCCACCGTTAGATCAAACCGATCACAACCATCCGTTGAGGAGGTGAACTTGTATATATAGGGGGTATGAGTTCATTTGTAACCATCAACTTTTCAATCTAGCATTCAAGCAATACAAAGCATTCTCTCAAAATCTCTTTGTGTTCTCTAATTCTAGCACTTTAGCAACCAACTCGGGAGGAAGGCGAACTTGCTAGCAACGCGGGGTTACTAGTCAAGTGCCCCACGTTCAAGAAAGTCTGGGTGAAACTTTCATCCCGTGACAAGTGGTATCAGAGCCTAGGTCGGATCTTAAAGCTTCCGCACTCAAGGTTGTTTGTTGGTGTTTGCTAGAAGAAAGAATGTCGGACTCAGGGGTGGTCCTACAACCCGAGAAGCCAGAGAAGGCACCGAGGAAGGGCCGAGGCCAGTCAAGGGAACCCTCGGTCGACTTTATGGGTGGCATGGAGAACCGGATGATACGAATGGAGCAATACATGGCGGATCACTCCCAAGCCTTTGAGGATGTGGCCGAGAAGGTACGGGAACTAAAAGTGAACACCACAGGGGAGGAGTTTCAAGGCCAGGTACTCCAACAAATTAACTCTTTCAGTTTCGATATGAAGAATCAATTCGATGAATTCGGGGCATGATTGAGGCCTTGCAAGAAGAGTTCAAAACTCACATGGCCGACATGGTGGTATGCAAGAGGGCCATGGCCAATGCGGGGGAGCATGTAGCCATGGTACCAACCAGGATCGATGTTCCAAGGCCAAGACCATACAATGGGACTCGCAATGCTAGACCCGACCAAGGGTCATCATCGACCCTGAACAGGCCCAAAACCGGACCATGGTCAACGGGCCGGTTAACCGAGTCAACGTGAACCGTCGGTTAATCGGCGGTTCAAGGGTTATTTTAATTTTTTTTTACATTTTTAAATTTAAAATATATGTTATGGTGTAGATTTGAACGCATGACCTCCAAATTGAATAATTAGCTTCAACCACTAAGCTATAAGAGCCTTGTTGATCTAAATATAGTGTTATAATTTAGATATATTAACCAAACAAATATATCTTACACATTTTAATTATCTGAGCTTGAATTTATTTCACGTTATTTTATATTTAATCCATGGATAAAAACACATTCAAACACATTTAACACTTTATTTCAAATTTTAATAATATTTTTAATTTTGTTTAAAATGTAAGGGTCAAATCGTAACCGTTGGTTAACCATAACCGTAATCGGAACCGTAACCGGCGGTTCATTAACCATAACCGGAACCGTCAAGGAAAGTTAAGGTTAATGGTCGATGTTTTTTGAACCGTCGAACCGGCGGTTCTGAACCGTCTAACCGACGGTTCTGAACCGTGGTCGGGTCTACGCAATGCTAAGGAACTTGACAACTTTCTATGAAACTTGGAGCAATACTTTGGCAGCCTCGAGTGTACGGGACAACGAGGCCAGGATTCACACAGCGCCCCTATTCCTGACCGACACAGCCACTCTATGGTGGAGGAGGCGACACGCCGACATTGAGCGAGGTACATGCCGCATGGATACATAGAAAACTTCAAGGCCGAGCTTAAGCGACAATTCTACCCCGAAGCAACCCAGGTGGCATGAGTTTCTTGCGGAGTTTGACTACACATTGGAGTACAAGTTGGGGACAACCAATCATGTAGCCGATGCCTTAAGCCAGAAGGCGGAGCTTGCAGCCATAAGCCAACCCATAAGCATGTTGAAGGATCGCATACGGGAAGGACTAGGTCAAGACCCGATGGCAAAGAACATCATAGACTTTGCTAGGGAAGGCAAAACCTGACGTTTTTGGATTCAAGATGGCTTGCTATTCACGAAGGGAGACCGCATATTCTTGCCCAAGTGGGGAAATATGCGCCGGGAAATACTCAAGGAGTGTCATGATTCAAAGTGGGCGGGCCACCCGGGGATGCATCGCACTATGGCACTCATGGAGGATTCTTATTATTGGCCAAGGATGTGGAGGCCTATGTGAGGACTTGTCTTGTGCACCAACAAGACAAGGTGGAACAATAGCAGTCAGTCGGTCTCCTACAACCACTTCCCATTCCTGAGCACCCCTTCGAAAGCATATCAATGGACTTCATTACGGCACTACCCAAGTCAGAAGGGTACGGGACTATCATTGTTGTTGTGAATAGGTTTTCTAAGTATCCCATCTTTATTGCTGCACCACCAGACATCACTGTCGTTGACACGGCCAAGCTTTTCACTAAGCACGTGGTCAAGCATTGGGGCATTCCAAAGACCATTGTGAGTGATTGTGACCCTCGCTTCACGGGGAAGTTTTGGTCCGAGCTATTCAAACTTTTGGGGTCCGATCTTGCATTCTCAACGAGCTTCCACCCGCAAACGGATGGGCAGACCGAGCTGGTGAATGCGTTACTAGAATTATACTTACGGCACTATGTGAGTGCCAATCAGCGAGATTGGGCGAAACTCTTAGACACGGCCCAGTTCTCTTATAATCTGCAGCGGAGGGGATCTACTGGACGTAGTCCATTTGAGTTAGCCACAGGCAGACAGCCGATGACAGCGCATAACATTGCCACAGGCTACACAGGGAGCAGCCCCGCAGCATACACATTCGCCAATTCCATACAGGAGGAGACTGACTTGGCTCGGGCATCTTTGAACAAAGCTGCCAAAAAGATGAAGAAGTAAGTGGGCAGATCTTAAGCGACGAGCGGTCGAGTTCAAGGAAGGAGACCTTGTAATGGTGAAGCTACTACCCCAACAGTTCAAATCATTGCGGCCAATACACAATGGGTTGATACGTAGATATGAAAGCCCCTTTCCCATCGAGCGGCGTATAGGCACAGTGTCTTATCGACTACAATTACCGCCAAAGTTAAAGATCCATCCAGTGTTTCATGTGAGTCAGCTGAAGCCATATCATGCGGACATGGAGGATCCAAGTCGTGGGACATCACATCGGGCGCCAACTGATGTGGTCACATCATATGACAAAGGCGTGGATGAGATTCTGGCGGACCGAGTGATACATAAAAGAGGAGTTCCCCCATACACTGAGTACTTTGTACGATGGAAGGGTCTACCCGAGGCAGAATCTAGCTGGGAGCACGAAGACCACTTGTGGCAGTTTGCACACAAGATCAAGGAGTTTCGCGATATGCAGGCGACGAGGGCATCACCAACTTAGGTGGGGGAGAATGTCACACTCCGGAACTTTTTAGCGGATTCCGGCAAATTAGAGGCTTTGGAACGTCCCGAAGCTCCCGGAGTTTGAAGAACACTTTAGAGCACCTTGGAAGATTCTAGGCTTCACTTGTATATTCTTTTGTAATATAGAGTTTTCTAGAATCTTGTAGGAGATATCCATGGGACCTTGTAGAAACATATAGAAGTGTAGAAGATCGTAGAAGATCATTCTCCAACGTTATATCAAATCGATCACATGAGGTGGACTTGTATATATAGGGGGTAGGAGTTCATTTGTAACCATCAACTTTTCAATCTAGCATTCAAGCAATACAAAGCATTCTCTCAAAATCGCTTTGTATTCTCTCTTTCTAGCACTTTAGCAACCAACTCGGGAGGAAGACTGACTTGCTAGCAACGCGGGGTTACTAGTCAAGTGTCGTACGGGTTCGAGAAAGTCTGGGTGAAACTTTCATCCCGTGACAGTATGCCATAAAAAAAACTCGAACACGCCATACTTGGTACACTTAATTGCGACCCTACTTATAAGTTATCAAGACAAAAAATCTCACGTATGCATTAAAGAACTGTACAAGTCATGCACGTTTCTTTTCATTGAAATTCAATTACAATAAAACGAAGAAACGAGGAATTAATTAATACTCCACCCCGAAAAAGACACCAAAAGTTCACTTTCAAGAACATGCGTTTCTTTTACTCCCTTCTCACGAAGCCTTTCTTTGTTCCCATCCACTCATCACCTTTCTTTAACTTTATATTAAATCTAAGCTTTGAATATTTTATATATAAATAATACAGCTTATATAATTTTGAAAAAACGTATCTGTATTTTTTTTTTATCATTAAATATCAAACTTAGCTAGCTAGATTAATTAATTTTCAACATTTTAAAATATGGATAAAATATCATTTCCTTCATTCAATAAAAATTAAGATAAAGCCTATGTTAATAAATCTACGATCCACATTTTGCTACTATCTCTTGTGTTCTCACTATATTTAATTTCAAATGTTTTACTTCTATTATTATTTATTTATTTTATTGTCCTTAAATTAATCTTTTTGACAAGAACTATAAAATCTACATTGGATCTATAATTTCTCTCGAACTTCTTTCAGTAAGCTAAACCAAGATTTCTCTCTGGTTTTTCTACTCCTTTGATCATATCATCATGGGTAAAAGTAGGGTCTCTAAAGGTAGTGATTTGTATGAAGAAGACGGAAGTGAGACAAGAAGAGGGCCGTGGACTCTTGAAGAAGACAAGCTTCTCATTCAATACGTGACTTGCCATGGTGAAGGCCGCTGGAATTCTTTAGCCAAATGTGCAGGTTCAAATCTTAATTAGCTTCGCTAACAGACACAAATCTAAATAAAATTTAAGATTTTTAATGTCAAATTTTATCTCCTCTAGGTCACAAATTATTGAGTCATCCCTCGACTCGTCTCTCACACCCTTCGTTCTACTTAATGACTCACAAAGTTTTGACAAAACTTCCGCTTGCATAAAGTTTGAAATATATATTTTTTTCTCTGTATTTGAGATTTTCTCCTCTCAAATGTCCGCAATTGTTGGGTATGGACATGAAGTTGTATTACAAAGTTGTTTTGAAAATGATGTTTAGAACTTTTAACATGCATATGCAATAATTGAGTGGATTTTGCATGTGTAGGTTTGAAGAGAACAGGGAAGAGTTGCAGATTGAGGTGGTTGAATTATCTGAAGCCTGATATTAAACGTGGAAACCTCACCACACATGAACAGCTCTTGATTCTTGAACTCCATTCGGAATGGGGAAACAGGTAGATTTCATTTTTGTACTCACTAACCTGAAAATAACTTGTCAAAAAGGGGTAAGAATTCGACTTATTAAGTAAAAAAAAAAATCTTAAAATACAGATTTAATGCGTAAAATATATGATGGAAATTTACATTTGGAATTGTAGATGGTCCAAAATTGCACAGCATTTACCAGGAAGAACAGATAACGAAATAAAAAATTACTGGAGAACGAGAGTGCAAAAGCAGGCAGGACAACTGAAGGTTGATTCTAACAGTAAAAAATTTGTTGAAGCAATTCGCAAGTTTTGGAAGCCAAGATTACTAGAAAAAATGAAACAAGATCCATCAGATCAAAATGCATCTTCTTCTTCTTCTATCTCCAGCATTGAAACTCAAATATTTACAGCCCCTTCACCAGTGGCTCACCATGCCCTTCAGCGCTATCTATATCCAAAACCAAATAACCTGGTAAACGAACATGGTAATTTTACTGAAGATTTAAGTACTGGCGTTCAAGTTTCCGGTGCATATTCTGTCAATGATGATTGTTACCATGTCCATCTTCCTAGTTATGGTATGATGCCTGAGATGGGTTCCCAGGAAAATGTTTTGTCCGAATTCCACGTGGCGGGTGCTGATTGGTTTGGAGATGACTTGGGAAGGATTACTTTTTCGGAAACCGATGAGTTGTGGCAATTTAGGAAGATTGGTGTTTAGATAAATATAGTGGACTTTGGGGTTTGCCCTTTTCTCTAATAAGGCCCTTGAAAAGAGCTTCTTGAAGATCAACTTTTATTTTATGTGATAATGCTCAAGTTTTAGTTGGTTTTTCACTTTTTGTAAAGTTTTTTTTTTTTTTTTTTTTCTGTACAAGGACCATGGAAAGATTGTTTTCACGCATGCATGTGAAATCAATTAGGCCTTACTATGTAAATGATGGGGAAAAAGTAAGTTTTCTTGGTTTTGAACTATTGATTATCTTACATATAACTTTCTGTAGTAGATTCTATGTATTTTTTTCTTTCTTTCTAATATCTATATTTTGTTGGAGGAAATGTGAAAATTACTTAAAGTATCACTTTTTGTCAATTCAACTATTTTATGCAATAATTTGATATTTCTCACATAGACATCACTTGATTTGGAAGTAAACGGGTGCATCTCAACGATTTAGAGAGCAATTTGATTATATCACTGTTTGGTACTAAGTAAATGATGAATAATTAAAAATTATAGTTTAATCTCTATCTTCATCAAATAGTGAAGGAATCATATTTTCTAAAGTTATCATCCGTGAAATAAATGTAATAATAATTGGAAAAAAATTTAAATAAAGGAGCAGTCGATTCATGGAAAGAAAATTGAAGTGGCAACTTTCAGATTATTATCATGCTCAATGTGCTGTCTAATCATTGGATGCGAGAAACAACTTGTGAAAGCTCCTAGTCTAGGGTCAGGGATAGAGAGAAACCCTTATATCCGCTTGTATTCCTAGTTTTAAATATAATTTGTATTAAAATGAAACATCTAAACACTAGGATTTGATTGTATTATTGGATGGTGATGGATCTTAAGAATGGGAATAGATTAATCACATGAGCTTGGTAGTGACCAAGTGGAACAACTATACCTCATTTTTAGTTGACTAAGCAAAGTAGTACGCAATAGTCAAATCAAGACACTTGTACTCATGATGACGAAGATGAGGCCAACAAGAGCAGCCGAACACACGTAAGAATGAATACTCTAGAGTTCGACAATATATCTTTTCAAAAGGTGATAGATTGTTGAGAATGGGTGTAGGTAAACGCTTAATTTGATAAGTTGCAGTAAAAAATGCACCTTCCCAATAAATGAAAGGTAAATTTGAATGTGCCAAAAGGCTAAGTCCCATTTCAACAACATGGCGATGACGTTTTTCAATTTAACCAATTTGTTGTTGAGTATGAGGACATGCAAGGCGATGATCAATGCCATTGTTTCGAAAAAAGTTGTGTAACCTACGGTACTCTCCACCCCAATCAGATTGAATAGCCTTAATTTTACGTTCAAAATGTTTTTCCACATAACTTTGAAAGTGAAGAAAGACATGCTCAACATCAGATTTTAATTTGATGGGAAATAACCATGAGAATTTTGAATAATCATCTAGAAAACTAACATAGTATCTAGCACCTATAGTGGAAGCTACATCTGTTGGAAGTCACTGGGGTACTCCAGATCTGAAGGTACATTGTTTGTTGCAGCGAGATCGGGAGGGAGTCGAACAGAAAAGGTTTTTGGTCGTTATTCTGGTCGCGATTTGGTCAGGCAACCTTTATCCGATCGGTTGGAAATTTTGATAGTGAAATCGCCAGGAGGAGGCGATCGTTTCTTGTAGGTCGTCCGGTGGTTATTGCTCGGGAGCAGCAGGCGGTGGCGGCTACAGATTCTTAGGAATCTATTTTTTCAATTTGTTTTCAAAAGTTATTTCAGATCGTAATTTTCGAATCCTAACTGAATTTCGATTTACGCAGTTGGTCTATTTAACCGGGATTTTTAATATGGTATTTTTATAACCGGAATCTTTCTCAGCGAGATCATGGAACCTGGTTTGCTCTGATACCACTAAAATGTCACGTCCCGAGATCGGAGCGCGTGACACCGGCGTTGATTCCAAAAATTAATTCAAAATCAACAAGCCTCGTGTACAGATCTATGATAAAAACCAGTATACTTATTCCATAAAAAATAATTACCGTCTTTACAACTGTAAAACAACTAGAATAAGTTGTTCATAAAGCACATTAGATCTAAACAGAGTTTGCGGAAGCGTAACATAATAAAATCTTGAAATCTCCTCGATAGATCACCATCCCAAAATTGGTCTTGTTCTTCGTCTTCAACCTATTCTCCACTGGGGAGGGGTGGTAATGGGTGAGTATTTGGGGAAATACTCAGCAAGCAGGGGCCAGTTGAACATGATAAAACATACATATAAAGATTTTCAAATAACTCTTTATCAAGCACATAGTAAATCGATACACATACTCATAATTGCTCACACTAGAGCCTTATCACATAAACACATAATCACATAATCGCTTTTTGGGATCTAGAGGTGCTCCCGTGTGCATACCACTTTGCTCTTAAGGATCAATAGGTGACTCCCATGCATGTGGCACGCCCACATTATGTAGCACTTTGCCCCGCCGAATCAAGTGGTGTCTTCTACACACGTAGCACTTTGCCCTGCAGAGCCTTCGACTTTCGATGCGCATTTCTCAAAAACTTTCATAGTATGATATTTAAAATACATTTTCGTGTTCAACTAAATTTAAGCACATATATAGAGTTTCAAAAAAAATGACATTTGTAGCAAAAGCACACTTACTATCAATGTACGAAGCGTGGTAGAATGGATCCTTGGTTGAAAGATAGTATCAAAGCTCTCTTCCATTGCCTTGAAGTCTTCGAAATTCTTGTGTGTGAGATGGTGTGTATTTTCAAAAATTGTTAAGTGTAGAATAATCTTTTCTTGGCATGGTGTATTGTGGTTTTAATGTGAGGAGGGATGGTCCAATTTAGATCCACCAATTTGGCTCATGATGGCAAGATTCAAGATAGGTCATAAGGTAATATTTTAAATTGATGATATTAATTGTATATTCATTTCTTTAGCTTTCTAATGACAATATTGTAGCTAAATAATAATTGGAATATTATTAAGTAACTAAATTGGGTAATGAATAGTCATCAATGAGTAATGTAAGAGATTGATTGTAAATTACATGACTTTGACCTCCTAGTGATAATAATTGAGTCAATGTATTGATTATGTTATCAATGGGCAAAATGAATGACAAAAAGAATGTGGTCATCACGTGTTGGCCATCTAATGATAAGATTGAGCAAGATATTAAATGTCAAGAAATTGAATTGAGTGAGATTTAATGGTGGCAAGAATTTGGATCAGGCTTTGAATGGCTAATGTTATGATTTTAGCAAGACAATGAATGACTCTCATGATTGGGAAAGACACTTAAAATATGCAAATTTTGGGGTCATCACAGCGGGGACAAGGATCTTCCCATCCATAAACCCACTTCTATTACAACACTAAGTTTTTTCTTCCTCAAAACATATGACGTGCAGCCAGTGCTATTCGTGACGCTTCGTTAATCCTATAAAAGGATGTTTAATTTCTATATTCCATGTAATCTACTCTAACTCTAGATAAATAAATAATAATGATAATACAAGTATAATTCATTGAAATAAATAATGTCTCCAAGAACCTAAATATGCGTAGCCATTTAAAACAATACATTCGTACGTACGTATGATTTTCCAAATGATGGGCTTCAAGGATGATCATATACAAAGCCAATGTTCACCACATAAAACATTCTTTTCCAATAACTACAAAATACATTTAAAAATATATATATATATATGTTCTTTTAGTAGGGTTTGTTTAAAATCACTATTTTTAAGGAATGATTTTAAGAAATGTTAATTGGTCAATTTTTGGAAATTTCATGGAAATTTAATAATATTATTATTCAGGAAAAAAAGGTGAAATTGTGTTTTGTTGTACGGTGATTATATGTTCATATTAGTGATAAGTCGATGTTGTCCTTTATGAAATATCTTGTCCAATACGATTTTTATAATGATGAATTCTCGAATCATGTAAAAGGATGGTTTAGAGGTTTTTTATTACCATTTTTATTATTTTTTTATCGAGACATGGAAGGTTTTTTTGTCCTTGGTGGGAAAAAAATAAAATTAGGTGGAGTAATGCCAAATTCATCTCTATATTAAGTCAAGGTGATCCGTTAGATACCTAACAAATTGTGGAGTCTAATCAAGTGGGTTGGGCCAGAACGATAAATCGATCACATAGCCCGATTAAACTCAGGTTTGGCCCTGCCCATCATATAGTGTATATGCTGTTCCCGCTCCGGTACCGGCTCAACAGGTTGGATCGGGCCAGCCCATTTCAACACACACATAAGAATTTCTACTTGAAAATAAACTTGCATATCATATAATCAACGAGCCATTAATCCACCCACAAAGAAAAAAATTAGCATCGGAAAACAACATTAAACTCTTTTCTTGCACTACACATTTTACCAGAGTACTTTGTAATGAAAAATTCGGCTTCAGAATGATGGATGTAGTTGCCGATAATAGAAATCCAAAGATCACCTATCTTGTTTATGGAGCTGGTTCTGTTACCTTGTACATATCTGCTGTAACTTCTGTCAACCACAATCCTGGAAATAGTGTCTGCACTTTTTTGAACACAAATTCAGAACCAGTATTTATATGCAACTGAATCCCTGATAGTTTTTAAAACCAAATTGTTTCATGTACTTACATCCAATTGTTTCTGAATAAATTTCGCTCTTTTCTTGGGTCTGCGCGGCGGCCGGTGGTTAACCATTGTCAAGAAATCTTCTTCGATCGCTCTCTTTGAAAGCGCCACCGAGAATTTCTCTCGATCTTTCTTCACGCCGCCACTCCTCAGCACGAAAGACTTGTCCGCCGCCACAGCCGACACTGGCCTCATCGGAGAGAATCCGGAGCTTGGTCCACCCGCATCCACCGCAGACCCATTCCCGCCGCCGCAGTCACTTCTGGTGAAACCACCACAACCATTTCTACCCGATGAAAACCCATTCAACGGCGTTATTTTACGCCTCGTCCTCAAACTCCATGGTCTATGGGTCTCGCCGTGAGGTAACTCCTGCGGAGGCGTCGGGAAAACAGCGGGCGGCAGCGGTGGAGAAACAGCGACAGAAACCACGCCCTCCTCCAGACCCTCCTTAAAAATCGCGTCTTTCATCTTGTCGGCCGCAGTTTGAAGATCGAGCATGACCTTCTCTCTAACGGCAGCGATCCCATGATCGGCGGGCGGAGGGGTGGAACTCACTTTTCCGGATCCATCAGAAGAGGATTCTATCCTCTCTCTGTCTCGGGTGGGGGCGTGGCGGTGTTGGATTGAAATTGAACGGTTATGATGATGAGAAGAAGAATGAGAAGCGGTGGTTGTGGTGGTGAAGCGGCGGAGGGGTGAGATTTGACCATCGGTGTTCACTTTCATGCAGCGGAGGAAACTCTGATTCCCCCACCGCAGGTCGCAAGGCATCGTGAAATTGTGCAACGCCGCCTTGTTCGATCTTTCTGTATTCGTAGCCATTATCACAACCTTAATAGAATCAAAACACTCTGAATCAAGCTCTGTTTATTGTTATTCAGCGAGTTGTTAATCAAACAAAAGAAACGTCGTTTGATTAAATTGGAGAAGAGAAGAGGAGAGAGAGAGAAGGTGCGCCTCCATTGTTATTATTATGGGAAACTCTCCGGTGGCGTTTATATACAGAGGTGGAGGGGCTCGGATCTTTTGTTGCGGATCTGTTTTACGAGTCGAGTTTTGCTTTCGGGTCGGGTAGAGGTAGTACCCATTTTAATAATTAAGATAATAGTAAATTGAAAATATCAAATGAACTTAAAAATCAAATAAAAATGTTTTTATAGTCCAGAAAATCTAATAAATTTAATGTCTATCTAAAACACCTACAGTGTAATTTTTCGCATTTTAACGCATTTTTTCTCAAAAATACCCCTACTTATTTGATGAGATAGATTATTAATTATCTTTCATTTTTTTTATAAATAAATAAAATTTAAGATTTTTAGTCAAATTAGTTGATGAATTCCGATTTCCTGTTTTTTAATATTAATATATATTTAATTGCATGAACATTTATAAAATAAAATAATTTTTTTATTATTATCAAATAAATGATTTACAAATTAGTACTATCAAATAATTCAACAAAATAAAATAAAATGTTTCTGTAATTTTAATTATGTTTAAATTGTAACATTATATATATATTTTTAAATTAACATTTTAAAATAATTACAATTTACTAATTTTTAAATATATGTATATAGATAAATAATAACGTTTCTGTGAATTCTTGTTTTTATTAAATATTGTCAATTTCGGGGAAAAATATCAAAAAAATTATAAATTGGAGCTTTTATTATTAATATTATCCTTAAAATTTTTGAAATCCATGCATGTGCTGTGCCCCCAATAGTAAAAGCTGGTTTGTGTAACAGTGAAATTAAGCTAATGATAAAATTTATAGTACTTATGATTGTGAGAATCTTTTTGAATATTTTCAAACCCAAGATTGAAATAGTGACCATATAATATGCCTATATCCATTTATAGCAATTATCATAAACCATATATTTTAATATCTGTTTATTGCTAATATCATATACCATGCATTTTCAAAGATTTTTTAATCCAAATATACAAAAAATTCAATGTTTAGGTCTGGCTTTTTTTTACAGTGCCACTCATTTGATTCTATGCCCATAAAATAAAATAAAAATGGCACTTCCTAACAAATGTTAACGTATGCATTAAAGTTTTATCACATCACAGTAAAACCTCTCGCAAAATTAAAATACATTGCAACAATAGCATAAGCACAAAAAACAAATCGAACTCCATTATCGTCCTACAGCCATCCCAATTACCAAGACAGGTATTGAATATTAAGCATCTCCAAGAATAGGATATCTACTTACAAAAGCATCTTCATATTTCAACATTCTACAGAAATAATATCACAAACAAGGGACCACCGGCAACGTATCGACCATGTAACACAAGATCCTTCATAGACAAGAAAGTACAACCGCAAAATCTTGCACGCAAGAAAGAAGTTCAAATCTCAGGGATCAAGCACAATTTATTACCAGTCACAACTTTTTATCAGATCCTTTCAGGTTAAGATTGAACCAGTTTTTCTTCGAAGATTTGTCCTTTGAATCTGAACTTCCCTCTTCCCCTGGACTCTCAGATTTATGATCGTCGGCTATAAATTTACTGCTGCTTCCATTACTAAAATGGCCACTTCCACTAGATAAGGAAACAGATCTTGCTGTGGTAAAAGCTGCATGGGTGCCATCTCGCTGTTTCAGCAGCTCGTCGACCTGTTCAGAAGTAGCATAAAAGGTAAGAATTAGGTATGTGAGGCAAAAGCTAACACAAAGGTGGGATTAGCGACAGCAAGTTGTCCTTAAACACTAATTCAACCAATTTGAAAAAGAAGTCCTACTGAAAATTAATATAAATCATAAAAAGATTGTTTAAAACGGGAAACTTCCAAAAGCCAACATCTACTGAGGACCAAGTTGAAGGGACTGCTCCTCTAAAACACTCCTCACCAAAAAATTGACTTCAGAAACACCCGATGCAACTAGAGTGGACTAATCGCAGTTAAGGACATTAATAGCAGAGTCTAGCAATTCTAAGCAGAAAATTGACTTCAGAAAACACCCGATGCAACTAGAGTAAAAGGCTGACTTGCTCAGTCAAAATAAAGAGATATTTGAATTCCATTACAGAAATTGGTTTTAACAAGATCATCCAAAATTTTTAATTTCAAGGTTAAGAAGCTTTGGACAATAAGACCTTGCTCTTTTTGACCTATCTCATTAATGTATCTTCCATGCCCGTGAATAAAAAATTATCTCTGGAGTTAAAGGAGAGTAATAAGCTCCAGAGAGCTCAGAGGTAGCATAAATGGGAGCGGAACACAGGATTCCTTGGGAAGCCAACTTACAGATTGCTTTTCCTGGTTATATCTATTGGTGACTTCTTGGAATTGTGCCAATGCCTGAAAATAAGGAAAAACGATTGAAATGTGGCAAACATAAGCACAATCAGTACTAAAAAATTCATAACAAAGCAGGGTTGGAGAAGAAGAACACCTTCCTATATTCCGCCTCAAATTGGCGCAGCTCATTTCTCTTTCTCAAAATCTGAGCTTCAACATCCTTGAGGCTATGAGTTGTATCCTCATATGACTTTGCACAAAGAGCCTCAATTATGTAGGAAGCGGGTTTGAAGAAGTTATCTCCTGCAACAACATGCAAAAATGTCAGCCCGTGAAGGAATTTTAGCCATTTCATGCAATCATTAGTAATTAGTCGACATGCCCACGAAGTTCTACATATTTGTATTTGTTATAAGAAGCTCAGACCATAAACAGCGAATATGTGAGTGCCAGCTTTTAGTTCCGAAACCTCACAGGGCTGAAGTCCATCAAGCCTTTTAAAGAAAGCAGCTTCAGGATCCTTCGCCATTGCCAACTACCCCAACAAACAGGTACGTCAATAAACAAAATAAATGGTGCAAGACTCATGACTGGGCAAAAGAGGGGGGGTTGGGGGAAGCTTCTCACACAACCCGCATTTATAGTTGAATCCATTCTGTACACTTGAAAATGCAAGAAGTACATTCCAGCTGAAGTATTCGTGGCTGTCTTCTCACTATCTTCCTGTGAATGGTTTAACAGTAGCAAAAGTTCAAAAGACAAGGACCTGCCCACTTAATTGAACATGTTTTTAAAAAAAATCTTCAGTGGGTCTAACCAAATGCAAACAAATAAGTGTTTGGTATAAAGATAGCTCATGTAGAACTGATATAGTTTCGAAAAGAAGCAAGTTTCAAGTAGATATTAATGTAATCAAATCCAATTCTCCACACATCCAACCACAAAAAACTTAACAATCATTCAACTCATTATTGAGTGACTTTCGAATTGTTCAAAAAATACGAGAAAAATCAAGGTCAAGCTAAAGAAGGCTAAGTGGCTAACCAAGGAACTTTTCCTCACAACAACAAATTCCATGTTTTAAATTCTACCAGTTGAGGTCATTAACAAGTAAAACTGGAAATATAAATCAAATTACCTGCAAGGCCAACCCGTATCCCCCATTTGCATCTTGTTCAAAGTATAAGAGCTGAAAATCAAATGTTAAAAGGAACTATTAGAACTGAACTCAAGTCTGCATGACCCTGCATTTCTTGCTTGAACATTGAAGAGGGGGTGAACGAGGAGAATCATGTTCTCCACAAATTAGAAATATACAAGGATATGTTGAGCTGAATATAAAAGAATTTATATCCTGTCTCCACCTTAATTTACTTTGAGATGCCGAAGTCACTCTAACTACAATTCCAGCCTCTGCTTGTTCCTCATTAATGGTTACACCATAGAAATGAGCACATTGCTTTTCTACCTGCTTTAGACATAAGGAAAAATAAATGAAACAATCCAGAAAATAAAAGCAAAACAACTAATCATTTCAGTTATAGGAGATGTGTACCTTGCCGCTGACTGAAGTTCCAATTGGAGAGGTTTAACCGTTACAGTTCCATTCAAAGCCTCTTCAAGAACATTAGCAGATACTGTAGTCTTGATAGGGACACCCAGCTTGCTAACCAAATAAAGACATCAAACAACTTAGAAATTAGTCACAAAGTACAAATATATCTACGACTTAGCCTAAATAAGAAAAGAAGCAAAAATTAACCTGAATAAAGCTGCAAACATCGTGTTCACAGTTCCAAGGTTGGACAAATCAATCTCCATATCCATTCCATCAGCATCAAGAGCCTTAATAATATGAATGACAGATGCTAATAGTATTAAAAGACTCTTATTCTTGCAAATAAAAACATAAGATTAAATTCAAAAACAAAAAACCTTTAAATATCAATGCTTGTCACCTTTATAATATCCACCTAACATGCACAGCATAATCTTACAATATACC
>CAJQUN010001393.1:0-71004 GCA_907163345.1 Haberlea rhodopensis
TGTTCGAATAAGTATTTGAGAAATTTTAACAATTTCGGACGTTTTTTTTGATGTTTTGATAATTTTCTATTTCGTACAATTATAAGAGTATTTGTCCTTGAGCTACATAATTTCTTGGTTGGAAGAAGTTTTGAGAAATTTTCAGAAATTACGTAAGTTTTTAATTTTTGATAAATTTCGAGTTCGTACGAATATTCGAGTATATGTCTTGTGTACATCATTTTATTGGTTCGAATAATTATTTGAAAAATTTAACAATTTCTGACTTTTTTTTTTATTTTTGATAAATTTCTATTTCTTGCAATTATAAGAGTATGTGTGTCGAGTACATAATTTTTTTGGTTGGAAGAAGGTTTTGAGAAATTTTCAGAAATTACGTAAATTTTTGATTTTTTGATAAATTTCGATTTCGTGGCTAATATTCGAGTATATGTCTAGAGTACATAATTTTCTTGGTTCGAATAAGTATTTGAGAAATTTTAACAATTTCGGACGTTTTTTTGATGTTTTGATAAATTTCTATTTTCGTGCAATTATAAGAGTATGTGTCTTGAGTACAAAATTTTCTTGGTTGGAAGATGGTTTTGAGAAATTTTCAGAAATTACGTAAGTTTTTGATTTTTGATAAATTTCGATTTTGTGCGAATATTCGAGTATATGTCTAGAGTACATCATTTTCTTGGTTCGAATAAGTATTTGAGAAATTTTAACAATTTCGGGCATTTTTTTGATTTTTTGATAGATTTCTTTTTCGTGCAATTATAAGAGTATATGTCTTGAGTAAATAATTTTCTGGTTGGCAGAAGGTTTTGAGAAATTTTCAGAATTACGTAATTTTTTTGATTTTTTGATAAATTTCCATTGTTAGAATATTCGAGTATATATCTTGTGTACATCATTTTCTTGGTTCGAACAAGAATTTGAGAAATTTTAACAATTTCGGATGTTTTTTGATGTTTTGATAAATTTCTATTTCGTGCAATTATAAGAGTATGTGTCTTGAGTAAATAATTTTCTTTGTTGGAAGAAGGATTTGAGAAATTTTCAGAATTACGTAATTTTTTTGATTTTTTTATAAATTTCCATTGCATGCGAATATTCGAGTATATATCTGTGTACATCATTTTCTTGGTTCAAACAAGTTTTTGTGAACTTTAACAATTTCGGACGTTTTTTTTGATGTTTTGTTAAATTTCTATTTCGTGCAATTATAAGAGTATGTGATGTGAGAATCATGAAGAGCTTCAAATAGACATACAAGTCCAAAATCAAGAGCATGGATTCTACATAATGTTTGGCATCATCATTGTATTCATATTTAGTGATTGTGCTAGTTTGGATTGAATTAGATATTAGTAGGCTTTTATTTAAGTTATTATCATGTTATTTCGAATTATTGCTAGATGGGCAAACAAAAATGTTGTATTTAGCTTGTTATGAGCCCATTAGGTCATGGAAAGTCAATGGGTCCTATAAATACTTGTATTTAATAATTTTAATGGAGATATACAACAACATTCATCCAAAAAAAACGTGGCTCTTTGCCTTGTGGAGAGTTTTCTCTCATGGATCCAGGTGATCCCATTCTTGGAACTTATCAAGGAGTATTCCTTGTGGCGTTCGTCATTTGATACCGAGGTTCCTACTTTTCTAAGTAGTGGGTCGAGGTGCGTCATGTTGATACCGAGGTTCCTACTTTTCTAAGTAGTGGGTCAAGGTGCATGTTGAACCTTTGTTTCTTGCTTCGTGTTAAGCGATGGGTCGAGGTGCGATTTTACATACCAAGGTTCTTGTCTCAATTGTAGACAACGGGTCGAGGTTCGAATCATATACCGAGGTTCTTGCTTGGATAAGCAACGGGTAGGGGTTCATTTGTTAGTTGAGTCGTTTTGTTCTTTGTGTTGAGTCAATAAATAGTTTTTATTTGTCAATTCCGCGTCTTTTGCTTGATTTTTAAGTCCTTGGCACAAACAAGAGTTTGAAATACTATCCTCGTGTGTCATTGAATCTCAAGGGTCGTATCATTTGGTATCAGAGCCTTGGTTTTTAAAAATCAAGCGCCTTCTTTGAGTCTTCTTGTCGTCATTTTTTTCGCACAATCTTTGTTTCGTCGAGTCTTTGATTCATTCCTTAGTTCGTATAATTTGGTATCAGAGCCAGGTTTTTAAAGATCAAGCTCATTTTTTGAGTCTTCCTGTCGTCATTTTTTTTCCTTACAATCTTTGTTTCGTCGAGTCTTTGTTTCATCCCTTAGTTCGTTTGTTTGTTATTTATGTTTCGTGTCGGAAAAAAAGAGAGTGTCAAAACACCTTCAAAAAAAAAAAAAGGGTGAATTTTCGTCCAAGAAATATGTGATATTTTTAAAATGTATGGAAAATGGGTTTTTCAAGAGTTTTGAGTAAGAAAATCTCTATCATAAATTTTGTTAACTTCAAATAGGATTCTTGATTGATTTTTTTCTTATTTTGGGCTCTAAATTTCCTAAATTATAAATCTTTTCAATCTTATCACATATTATAATCCCATGTCTAATTTTTACTATTCCTTCCATTTTTTGTGTCATTTTCGTCCAAATTTTCAATTAGGGACCTAGAGCTTTGATCTTTTCAATTGTTATCCAACTAGGTCATAAAGTTGCAATTAGATCCCTCAAATTTTGTTCTACAATTTGGTTCCTAAACTTCCAAGTTATTACAATCTCATTCTTTATGTTGGGAGGATAAGATGTGAACATTGAAGCATAAACAAGATTTGCGGACAAATCTTTTTCAAAGAAAGGGAGAATGATGTGAGAATCATGAAGAGCTTCAAATAGACATACAAGTCCAAAATCAAGAGCATGGATTCTACATAATGTTTTGCATCATCATTGTATTCATATTTAGTGATTGTGCTAGTTTGGATTGAATTAGATATTAGTAGGCTTTTATTTAAGTTATTATCATGTTATTTTCGAATTATTGCTAGATGGGCAAACAAAAATGTTGTATTTAGCTTGTTATGAGCCCATTAGGTCATGGAAAGTCAATGGGTCCTATAAATACTTGTATTTAATAATTTTTAATGGAGATATACAACAACATTCATCCAAAAAAACGTGGCTCTTTGCCTTGTGGAGAGTTTTCTCTCATGGATCCAGGTGATCCCATTCTTGGAACTTATCAAGGAGTATTCCTTGTGGCGTTCGTCATTTGATACCGAGGTTCCTACTTTTCTAAGTAGTGGGTCGAGGTGCGTCATGTTGATACCGAGGTTCCTACTTTTCTAAGTAGTGGGTCAAGGTGCATGTTGAAACCTTTGTTTCTTGCTTCGTGTTAAGCGATGGGTCGAGGTGCGATTTTACATACCAAGGTTCTTGTCTCAATTGTAGACAACGGGTCGAGGTTCGAATCATATACCGAGGTTCTTGCTTGGATAAGCAACGGGTAGGGGTTCATTTGTTAGTTGAGTCGTTTTGTTCTTTGTGTTGAGTCAATAAATAGTTTTTATTTGTCAATTCCGCGTCTTTTGCTTGATTTTAAGTCCTTGGCAAACAAGAGTTTGAAATACTATCCTCGTGTGTCATTGAATCTCAAGGGTCGTATCATTACCAAATTATACGAACTAAGGAATGAATCAAAGACTCGACGAAACAAAGATTGTGCGAAAAAAATGACGACAAGAAGACTCAAAGAAGGCGCTTGATTTTTAAAAACCAAGGCTCTGATACCAAATGATACGAACTAAGGAATGAATCAAAGACTCGACGAAACAAAATGAACCCCTATCCGTTGCTTATCCAAGCAAGAACCTCGGTATATGTTTCGAACCTCGACCCGTTGTCTACAATTGAGACAAGAACCTTGGTATGTAAAATCGCACCTCGACCCATCGCTTAACACGAAGCAAGAAACAAAGGTTTCAACATGCACCTTGACCCACTACTTAGAAAAGTAGGAACCTCGGTATCAACATGACGCACCTCGACCCACTACTTAGAAAAGTAGGAACCTCGGTATCAAATGACGAACGCCACAAGGAATACTCCTTGATAAGTTCCAAGAATGGGATCACCTGGATCCATGAGAGAAAACTCTCCACAAGGCAAAGAGCCACGATTTTTTTGGATGAATGTTGTTTTATATCTCCATTAAAATTATTAAATACAAGTATTTATAGGACCCCATTGACTTTCCATGACCTAATGGGCTCATAACAGCTAAATACAACATTTTTGTTTGCCCATCTAGCAATAATTCGAAAATAACATGATAATAACTTAAATAAAGAAAGCCTACTAATATCTAATTCAATCCAAACTAGCACAATCACTAAATATGAATACAATGATGATGCAAAACAGTATGTAGAATCCATGCTCTTGATTTTGGACTTGTATGTCTATTTGAAGCGTCTTCATGATTCTCACATCAGTATGTGTCTTGTGTACATAATTTTCTTAGTTGGAAGAAGGTTTTGAGAAATTTTCGGAAATTACGTAAGTTTTTTGATTTTTTGATAAATTTCGATTTCGTGCGAATATTCGAGTATATGTCTTGTGTACATCATTTTATTGGTTCGAATAAGTATTTGAAAAATTTAACAATTTCTGACGTTTTTTTTTTATTTTAGATAAATTTCTATTTCTTGCAATTATAGAGTATGTGTCTTGAGTACATAATTTTCTTGGTTGGAAGAAGGTTTTGAGAAATTTTCAGAAATTACGTAAGTTTTTTGATTTTTTGATAAATTTCGATTTCGTGCTAATATTCGAGTATATGTCTTGTAGTACATCATTTTCTTGGTTCGAATAAGTATTTGTGAAATTTTAACAATTTCGGACGTTTTTTTGATGTTTTTGATAAATTTCTATTTCGTTCAATTATAAGAATATGTGTCTTGAGTACATAATTTTCTTGGTTGGAAGAAGGTTTTGAGAAATTTTCAGAAATTACGTAAGTTTTTTAATTTTTGATAAATTTCGATTTCGTACGAAATATTCGAGTATATGTCTTGTGTTCATCATTTTATTGGTTCGAATAAGTATTTGAGAAATTTAACAATTTCGGACGTTTTTTTTATGTTTTGATAAATTTCTATTTCGTTGCAATTATAAGAGTAGTGTGTCTTGTGTACATAATTTTCTTGGTTGGAAGAAGGTTTTGAGAATTTTCGGAAATTACGTAAGTTTTTTGATTTTTTGATAAATTTCGATTTCGTGCGAATATTCGAGTATATGTCTTGTGTACATCATTTTATTGGTTCGAATAAGTATTTGAAAAATTTAACAATTTCTGACGTTTTTTTTTATTTTTGATAAATTTCTATTCTTTGCAATTATAAGAGTATGTGTCTTGAGTACATAATTTTCTTGGTTGGAAGAAGGTTATGAGAAATTTTCAGAAATTACGTAAGTTTTTTGATTTTTTTGATAAAATTTCGATTTACGTGCTAATATTCGAGTATATGTCTAGAGTACATCATTTTCTTGGTTCGAATAAGTATTTGAGAAATTTGAACAATTTCAGACGTTTTTTTGATGTTTTGATAAATTTCTATTTCGTACAATTATAAAGAGTATGTGTCTTGAGTACATAATTTTCTTGGTTTGGAAGAAGGTTTTGAGAAATTTTCAGAAATTACGTAAGTTTTTTGATTTTTTGATAAATTCCGATTTCGTGCGAATATTCGAGTATATGTCTATGAGTACATCATTTTCATTGGTTAGAACAAGTATTTGAGAAATTTTAACAATTTCGGACGTTTTTTTTGATGTTTTGATAAATTTCTATTTCGTACAATTATAAGAGTATGTGTCTTGAGTACATAATTTTCTTGGTTGGAAGAAGGTTTTGAGAAATTTCAGAAATACGTAAGTTTTTGATTTTTTGATAAATTCCGATTTCGTGCGAATATTCGAGTATATGTCTGTGTACATCATTTGTTTGGTTCGAATAAGTATTGAGAAATTTTAACAATTTCGTACGTTTTTTTTTTGATTTTTGATAAATTTCTATTTCTTAGCAATTATAAGAGTATGTGTCCTTGAGTACATAATTGTTCTTGGTTGGAAGAAGGTTTTGAGAAATTTTCAGAAATTACGTAAGTTTTTTGATTTTTGATAAATTTCCGATTTCGTGAGAATATTCGAGTATATGATATGTGTACAATCATTTTCTTGGTTCGGAATAAGTATTGTGAGAAATTTTAACAATTTCGGACGTTTTTTTGATGTGTTGATAAATTTCTATTTCGTACAATTATAAGAGTATGTGTCTTGAGTACATATTTTCTTGGTTGGAAAGAAGGTTTTGAGAAATTTTCAGAAATTACGTAGTTTTTTGATTTTTTGGATAAATTCGATTCGTGCGAATATTCGAGTATATGTATTGTGTACTATCATTGTCTTGTTCGAATAAGTATTTGAGAAATTTTAACAATTTCGTACGTTTTTTTTGATTTTTGATAAATTTCTATTTCGTGCAACTTATAAGAGTATGTGTCTTGAGTACATATTTTCTTGGTGGAAGAAGGTTTTGAGAAATTTTCAGAATTACGTAATTTTTTGATTTTTGATAAATTTCCATTTCGTGAGAATATTCGAGTATATATATTGTGTACAATCATTTTCCTTGGTTCGATCAAGTATTTGAGAAATTTTAACAATTTCTGACGTTTTTTTTTTATTTTTGATAATTTATATTTCGTGCAATTATAAGAGTACGGTGTCTTGAGAACATAATTTTCTTGGTTATAAGAAGGTTTTGAGAAATTTGCAGAAATTACGTAAGTTTTTTGATTTTTTGGTAAATTTCGATTTCGTGCGAATATTCGAGTATATGTTTTGAGTATATCATTGTCTTGGTTCGAATAAGTATTTGAGAAATTTTAACAATTTCGGACGTTTTTTCGATGTTTTGATAAATTTCTATTTCGTGCAATTATAAGAGTATGTGTCTTGAGTACATAATTTTCTTGGTTGGAAGAAGGTTTTGAGAAATTTTCAGAAATTACGTAAGTTTTTTGATTTTTTATAAATTTCCATTTTGTGCGAATATTCGAGTATATATCTTGTGTACATCATTTTCTTGGTTCAAACAAGTATTTTGAACTTTAAACAATTTCGGGACGTTTTTTTGATGTTTTGATAAATTTCTATTTCGTGCAATTATATTGTATGTGTCTTGTGTACATAATTTTCTTGGTTGGAAGAAGGTTGTGAGAAATTTGCAGAAATTACGTAAGTTTTTTGATTTTTTGATAAGTTCGATTTCGTGCTAATATTCGAGTATATGTCTAGAGTACATCATTTTCTTGGTTCGAATGAGTATTTGAGAAATTTTAACAATTTATGACGTTTTTTTGATGTTTTGATAAATTTCTATTTCGTAGGCAATTATAAGAGGTATGTGTCCTTGAGTACATAATTTTCTTGGTTGGAAGAAGGTTTTGAGAAATTTTCAGAAATTACGTAAGTTTTTGATTTTTTGATAATTTCAATTTCGTGCGAATATTCGAGTATATGCCCGTGTGTACATCATTTTATTGGTTCGATAAGTATTTGAGAAATTTTAACAATTTCGGACATTTTTTTAGTTTTCGATAAATTTCTATTTCGTGCAATTAAAAGAGTATGCGTCTGAGTACATAATTTTCTTGGTTGTAAGAGGTTTTGAGAAATTTTCAGAATTACGTAAGTTTGTCTGTTTTTTGATAAATTCGATTTCGTGCGAATATTCGGATTATATGTTTGTGAGATATCATTTTATTTGTTTCGAATAAGGATTTGAGAAATTGTAAACAATTTCGTACGTTTTTCGATATTTTATAAATTTCTATTTCGTGCAAGTTATGAAGAGTATGTGTCTTGAGTACTAAAATTTTTCTTGGTTGGAAGAAGGTTTTGAGAAATTTTCAGAAATATGACGTAAGTTTTTTTGATTTTCTTATAAATTTCCATTTTCGTGAGAATATTCGAGTATATATATTGTGTAGCATCAGTTCATTGGTTCAGATCAAGTATTTGAGAATTTAAGCATTTCGAGACGTTTTTTGATGTTTTGATAAAGTTTACTATTTCGTGCAATTATAAGTGTATGTGTCTTGGTACATAATTTTTCTTGGTTGGAAGAAGGTTTTGAGAGAGTTTCAGAAATTACGTAAGTTTTTTTGAATTTTTTGATAAATTTCGATTTCGTGCTAATATTCCGAGTATATGTCTTAGAGTACACATTTTCTTGTTCGAATAAGTATTTGAGAAATTTTAAACAATTTCAGCGTTTTTTTGATGTTTTGATAAATTCTATTTCGTACAATTATAAGAGTATGTTCTTGAGTACATAATTTTCTTGGTTGGAAGAAGGTTTTGAGAAATTTTCAGAAATTACGTATTTTTTTTGATTTTTTGATAAATTCCGATTTCGTGCGATATTCGAGTATATGTCTGTGTACATCATTTTCTTGGTTGGCAATAAGTATTTGAGAAATTTTAACAATTGTCGGACGTTTTTTTTGATGTTTTGATAAAATTTCTATTTCGTACAATTATAAGAGTATGTTCTTGAGTACATAATTTTCTTTGGTTGGAAGAAGGTTTTGAGAAAATTTTCAGAAATTACGTAAGTTTTTGATTTTTTGATAAATTCCGATTTCGTGGCTAATATTCGAGTATATGTCTTGTGTACATCATTTTCTTTGTTCGAATAAGTATTGAGAAATTTAACAATTTCGGACGTTTTTTATTTTTGATAAATTCTATTTCTTAGCAATTATAAGAGTATGTGTCTTGAGTACATAATTTTCTTGGTTGGAAGAAGGTTTTGAGAAATTTTCAGAATTACGTAAGTTTTTTGATTTTTTGATAAATTTCCGATTTCGTGAGAATATTCGAGTATATATACTTGTGTACATCATTTCTTGGTTCGAATCAGTATTTGAGAAATTTTAACAATTCTGACGTTTTTTTTATTTTTGATAAATTTATATTCGTGCAATTATAAGAGTACGTGTCTTGAGTAACATAATTTCTTGGTTAGGAAGAAGGTTTTGAGAAATTTGCAGAAATTACGTAAGTTTTTGATTTTTGGATAAATTTCGATTTCGTGCGAATATTCGAGTATATGTTTGAGTATATCATTTTCTGGTTCGAATAAGTATCTTGAGAAATTTTAACAATTTCGGACGTTTTTTCGATGTTTGATAAATTTCTATTTCGTGCAAGTTATAAGAGTATGTGTCTTGAGTACATAATTTCTTGGTGGAAGAAGGTTTTGAGAAATTTTCAGAAATTACGTAAGTTTTTTTGATTTTTTGATAAATTTCCGATTTCGTTGCGAATATTCGAGTATATATCTTGAGTTACATCATTTTCTTGGTTCAGACAAGTAAGTATTGAGAACTTTTAACATTTCGGAACGTTTTTTTGATGTTTTGATAAATTTCTATTTCGTGCAATTATAAGATGTATGTGTCTTGTGTACATAATTTCTTGTTGGAAAAGGTTTTGAGAAATTTTCAGAAATTACGTAAGTTTTTTTGATTTTTTGATAAATTTCGATTTCGTGCTAATATTCGAGTATATGTCTTGAGTACTATCATTTCTTGGTTCGAATGAAGTATTTGAGAAATTTAACAATTATCGACGTTTTTTTTGATGTTTTGAATAAATTTCTATTTCGTGACAATTATAAGGTAATGTGTCTTGAGTACATAATTTTCTCTGTTGGAAGAAGGTTTTGAGAAATTTTCAGAAATTACGTAAGTTTTTTGAATTTTTTGATAAATTTCAGATTTCGTGCGAATATTCGAGTATATGTCTTGTAGTACATCATTTTATTGGTTCGAATAAGTATTTGAGAAATTTTAAACAATTTCGGAAGTTTTTTGATGTTTTCGGATAAATTTCTATTCGTGCATTAAAAGAGTATGTCGTCTTGAGTACATAATTTTCTTGGTTGGAAGAAGGTTTTGAGAATTTTCAGAAATTACGTAAGTTTTTGATTTTTTGATAAATTTCAGATTTCGTGCGAATATTCGAGTATATGTCTTGTAGTACATCATTTTATGTGTTCGAATAAGTATTTGAGAAATTTTAACAATTTCGGACGTTTTTTTGATTTTTTGATAAATTTCTATTTCGTGCAATTATAAGAGTATGTGTCTTGAGTACATAATTTTCTTGGTTGGAAGAAGGTTTTGAGAAATTTTCAGAATTACGTAAGTTTTTTGATTTTTTGATAAATTTCGATTTCGTGCGAATATTCGAGTATATGTCTTGAGTACATCATTTTCTTGGTTCGAATAAGTATTTGAGAAATTTTAACAATTTCGGACGTTTTTTTGATTTTTTGATAAATTTCTATTTCGTGCAATTATAAGAGTATGTGTCTTGAGTACATAATTTTCTTGGTTGGAAGAAGGTTTTGAGAAATTTTCAGAATTACGTAAGTTTTTTGATTTTTTGATAAATTTCGATTTCGTGCGAATATTCGAGTATATGTCTTGAGTACATCATTTTCTTGGTTCGAATAAGTATTTGAGAAATTTTAACAATTTCGGACGTTTTTTTGATTTTTTGATAAATTTCTATTTCGTGCAATTATAAGAGTATGTGTCTTGAGTACATAATTTTCTTGGTTGGAAGAAGGTTTTGAGAAATTTTCAGAATTACGTAAGTTTTTTGATTTTTTGATAAATTTCGATTTCGTGCGAATATTCGAGTATATGTCTTGAGTACATCATTTTCTTGGTTCGAATAAGTATTTGAGAAATTTTAACAATTTCGGACGTTTTTTTGATTTTTTGATAAATTTCTATTTCGTGCAATTATAAGAGTATGTGTCTTGAGTACATAATTTTCTTGGTTGGAAGAAGGTTTTGAGAAATTTTCAGAATTACGTAAGTTTTTTGATTTTTTGATAAATTTCGATTTCGTGCGAATATTCGAGTATATGTCTTGAGTACATCATTTTCTTGGTTCGAATAAGTATTTGAGAAATTTTAACAATTTCGGACGTTTTTTTGATTTTTTGATAAATTTCTATTTCGTGCAATTATAAGAGTATGTGTCTTGAGTACATAATTTTCTTGGTTGGAAGAAGGTTTTGAGAAATTTTCAGAATTACGTAAGTTTTTTGATTTTTTGATAAATTTCGATTTCGTGCGAATATTCGAGTATATGTCTTGAGTACATCATTTTCTTGGTTCGAATAAGTATTTGAGAAATTTTAACAATTTCGGACGTTTTTTTGATTTTTTGATAAATTTCTATTTCGTGCAATTATAAGAGTATGTGTCTTGAGTACATAATTTTCTTGGTTGGAAGAAGGTTTTGAGAAATTTTCAGAATTACGTAAGTTTTTTGATTTTTTGATAAATTTCGATTTCGTGCGAATATTCGAGTATATGTCTTGAGTACATCATTTTCTTGGTTCGAATAAGTATTTGAGAAATTTTAACAATTTCGGACGTTTTTTTGATTTTTTGATAAATTTCTATTTCGTGCAATTATAAGAGTATGTGTCTTGAGTACATAATTTTCTTGGTTGGAAGAAGGTTTTGAGAAATTTTCAGAATTACGTAAGTTTTTTGATTTTTTGATAAATTTCGATTTCGTGCGAATATTCGAGTATATGTCTTGAGTACATCATTTTCTTGGTTCGAATAAGTATTTGAGAAATTTTAACAATTTCGGACGTTTTTTTGATTGTTTTGATAAATTTCTATTTCGTGCAATTATAAGAGTATGTGTCTTGAGTACATAATTTTCTTGGTTGGAAGAAGGTTTTGAGAATTTTCAGAAATACGTAAGTTTTTTGATTTTTTGATAAAATTTTCGATTTCGTGCGAATATTCGAGTATATGTCTTGAGTATATCATTTTCTGGTTCGAAATAAGTATTTCGAAGAAATTTTTAACAATTTCGGACGTTTTTTTTGATGTTTTGATAATTTCTATTTCGTGCAATTATAAGAGTATGTGTCTTGAGTACATAATTTTTCTGGTTGGAAGAAGGTTTTGAGAAATTTTCAGAATTACGTAGTGTTTTTTTTGATTTTTTTGATAAATTTTCGATTTCGTGCGAATATTCGAGATATGTCTTGAGTACATCATTTTCTTGGTTCGAATAAGTATTTGAGAAATTTTAACAATTTCGGACGTTTTTTTGATTTTTTTATTAAATATAAGTACATAATTTTCTTGGTTGGAAGAAGGTTTTGAGAAATTTTCAGAATTACGTAAGTTTTTTGATTTTTTGATAAATTTCGATTTCGTGCGAATATTCGAGTATATGTCTTGAGTACATCATTTTCTTGGTTCGAATAAGTATTTGAGAAATTTTAACAATTTCGGACGTTTTTTTGATTTTTGATAAATTTCTATTTCGTGCAATTATAAGAGTATGTGTCTTGAGTACATAATTTTCTTGGTTGGAAGAAGGTTTTGAGAAATTTTCAGAATTACGTAAGTTTTTTGATTTTTTGATAAATTTCGATTTCGTGCGAATATTCGAGTATATGTCTTGAGTACATCATTTTCTTGGTTCGAATAAGTATTTGAGAAATTTTAACAATTTCGGACGTTTTTTTGATTTTTTGATAAATTTCTATTTCGTGCAATTATAAGAGTATGTGTCTTGAGTACATAATTTTCTTGGTTGGAAGAAGGTTTTGAGAAATTTTCAGAATTACGTAAGTTTTTTGATTTTTTGATAAATTTCGATTTCGTGCGAATATTCGAGTATATGTCTTGAGTACATCATTTTCTTGGTTCGAATAAGTATTTGAGAAATTTTAACAATTTCGGACGTTTTTTTGATTTTTTGATAAATTTCTATTTCGTGCAATTATAAGAGTATGTGTCTTGAGTACATAATTTTCTTGGTTGGAAGAAGGTTTTGAGAAATTTTCAGAATTACGTAAGTTTTTTGATTTTTTGATAAATTTCGATTTCGTGCGAATATTCGAGTATATGTCTTGAGTACATCATTTTCTTGGTTCGAATAAGTATTTGAGAAATTTTAACAATTTCGGACGTTTTTTTTTTTTTTTGATAAATTTCTATTTCGTGCAATTATAAGAGTATGTGTCTTGAGTACATAATTTTCTTGGTTGGAAGAAGGTTTTGAGAAATTTTCAGAATTACGTAAGTTTTTTGATTTTTTGATAAATTTCGATTTCGTGCGAATATTCGAGTATATGTCTTGAGTACATCATTTTCTTGGTTCGAATAAGTATTTGAGAAATTTTAACAATTTCGGACGTTTTTTTGATTTTTTGATAAATTTCTATTTCGTGCAATTATAAGAGTATGTGTCTTGAGTACATAATTTTCTTGGTTGGAAGAAGGTTTTGAGAAATTTTCAGAATTACGTAAGTTTTTTGATTTTTTGATAAATTTCGATTTCGTGCGAATATTCGAGTATATGTCTTGAGTACATCATTTTCTTGGTTCGAATAAGTATTTGAGAAATTTTAACAATTTCGGACGTTTTTTTGATTTTTTGATAAATTTCTATTTCGTGCAATTATAAGAGTATGTGTCTTGAGTACATAATTTTCTTGGTTGGAAGAAGGTTTTGAGAAATTTTCAGAATTACGTAAGTTTTTTGATTTTTTGATAAATTTCGATTTCGTGCGAATATTCGAGTATATGTCTTGAGTACATCATTTTCTTGGTTCGAATAAGTATTTGAGAAATTTTAACAATTTCGGACGTTTTTTTGATTTTTGATAAATTTCTATTTCGTGCAATTATAAGAGTATGTGTCTTGAGTACATAATTTTCTTGGTTGGAAGAAGGTTTTGAGAAATTTTCAGAATTACGTAAGTTTTTTGATTTTTTGATAAATTTCGATTTCGTGCGAATATTCGAGTATATGTCTTGAGTACATCATTTTCTTGGTTCGAATAAGTATTTGAGAAATTTTAACAATTTCGGACGTTTTTTTGATTTTTGATAAATTTCTATTTCGTGCAATTATAAGAGTATGTGTCTTGAGTACATAATTTTCTTGGTTGGAAGAAGGTTTTGAGAAATTTTCAGAATTACGTAAGTTTTTTGATTTTTTGATAAATTTCGATTTCGTGCGAATATTCGAGTATATGTCTTGGGTATATCATTTTCTTGGTCGAATACGTATTTGAGGAATTTTAACAATTTTCGGACGTTTTTTTGATTTTTTGATAAATTTCTATTTTCATGCAATTATAAGATTATTGTGTCTTGAGAAATAATTTTCTAGGTTGGAAGAAGGTTTTGAAGAAATTTTCAGAAATTACGTACGTTTTTTGATTTTTTTGATAAATTTTGATTTCGTGCGAATATTCGAAGTATACGGTCTTGAGTATATCATTTCTTGGTTCGAATAAGTATTTGACAAATTTTAATAATTCGGACGTTTTTTTGATATTTTGATAAATTTCTATTTCGTGCAATTATAAGAGTATGTGTCTTGAGTACATAATTTTCTTGGTTGTAAGAAGGTTTGAGAATTTTTCAGAAATTACGTAAGTTTTTGATTTTTTGATAATTTCGATTTCGTGCGAATATTCGAGTATGTCTAGAGTACATCATTTTCTAGGTTCGATAAAGTTTGTGCGGAAATTTTAACAATTTCGGACGTTTTTTTGATTTTTTGATAAATTTCTATTTCGTGCAATTATAAGAGTATGTGTCTTGAGTACATAATTTTCTTGGTTGGAAGAAGGTTTTGAGAAATTTTCAGAATTACGTAAGTTTTTTGATTTTTTGATAAATTTCGATTTCGTGCGAATATTCGAGTATATGTCTTGAGTACATCATTTTCTTGGTTCGAATAAGTATTTGAGAAATTTTAACAATTTCGGACGTTTTTTTTATTTTTTGATAAATTTCTATTTCGTGCAATTATAAGAGTATGTGTCTTGAGTACATAATTTTCTTGGTTGGAAGAAGGTTTTGAGAAATTTTCAGAATTACGTAAGTTTTTTGATTTTTTGATAAATTTCGATTTCGTGCGAATATTCGAGTATATGTCTTGAGTACATCATTTTCTTGGTTCGAATAAGTATTTGAGAAATTTTAACAATTTCGGACGTTTTTTTGATTTTTTGATAAATTTCTATTTCGTGCAGAATATAAGAGTATGTGGTCTTGAGTAACATAATTTTCTTGTTGGAAGAAGGTTTTGAGAAATTTTCAGAAATTACGTAGTTTTTTGATTTTTTGATAAATTTCTATTTCGTGCGAATATTCGAGTATATATGTCTTAGTACATCATTTCTTGGTTCGAATAAGTATTTGAGAAATTTAACAGATTTCGGACGTGTTTTTTATGTTTTGATAAATTTCTATTTCGTGCAATTATAAAGAGTATGTGTCTTGAGTACATAATTTTCTTGGTTGGAAGAAGGTTTTGAGAAATTTTCAGAAATTACGTAAGTTTTTGATTTTTTGATAAATTTTCGATTTCGTGCGAATATTCGAGTATATGTCTTGGAGATATCATTTTCTTGGTTCGAATAAGTATTTGAGAAAATTTTAACAATTTCGGACGTTTTTTTGATGTTTTTGGATAAATTTCTATTTCGTGCAATTATAAGAGTATGTGTCTTGAGTACATAATTTTCTTCTTGGATTGGAAGAAGGTTTTGAGAAATTTTCAGAATTACGTAAGTTTTTTGATTTTTTGATAAATTTCGATTTCGTGCGAATATTCGAGTATATGTCTTGAGTACATCATTTTCTTGGTTCGAATAAGTATTTGAGAAATTTTAACAATTTCGGACGTTTTTTTGATTTTTTGATAAATTTCTATTTCGTGCAATTATAAGAGTATGTGTCTTGAGTACATAATTTTCTTGGTTGGAAGAAGGTTTTGAGAAATTTTCAGAATTACGTAAGTTTTTTGATTTTTTGATAAATTTCGATTTCGTGCGAATATTCGAGTATATGTCTTGAGTACATCATTTTCTTGGTTCGAATAAGTATTTGAGAAATTTTAACAATTTCGGACGTTTTTTTGATTTTTTGATAAATTTCTATTTCGTGCAATTATAAGAGTATGTGTCTTGAGTACATAATTTTCTTGGTTGGAAGAAGGTTTTGAGAAATTTTCAGAATTACGTAAGTTTTTTGATTTTTTGATAATTTCGATTTCCGTGCGACTATTCGAAGTATATGCTATGAGTACATCATTTTCTTGGTTCTTTTTCAAATTATTTGAGAATTTTAACAATTTCCGGACGTTTTTTTTGATTTTTGATAAATTTGTCTATTTCGTGCAATTAATAGAGTATGTGTCGTGAGTACATAATTTTCTTGGTTGGAAGAAGGTTTTGAGAAATTTTCGAAGAAATTACGTAAGTTTTTTTTGATTTTTTGATAAATTTCGATTTCGTGCGAATATTCGAGTATATGTCTTGAGTAAATCATTTTCTTGGTTCGAATAAGTATTTGAGAATCTTTATAAATTTCGGAACGTTTTTTTTGATGTTTTGATAAAGTATCTATTTCGTGCAATTATAAGAGTTGTGTCTTGAGTACAATAATTTTCTCTTGGTTGGAAGAAGGTTGTGAGAATTTTCAGAATTACGTAAGTTTTGTTTGATTTTTTGATAATTTCCGTTTCGTGCGAATATCGAGTATATGTCTTGAGTACATCATTTTCTTGGTTCGAATAAGTATCTGAGAAATTTTAACAATTTCGGACGTTTTTTTTGATTTTTTGATAAATTTCTATTTCGTGCAATTATAAGAGTATGTGTCTTGATTAAATAATTTTCTTGGTTGGAAGAAGGTTTGAGAAATTTTCAGAAATTACGTAAGTTTTTTGATTTTTTTGATAAATTTCGATTTCATGCGGAATATTCGAGTATATGTCTTGAGTAAATCATTTTCTTGGTTCGAATAAGTATTTGAGAAATTTAACAATTTCGGAAGTTTTTTTGATGTTTTGATAAATTTCTATTTCGTGCAATTATAAGAGTATGTGTCTTGAGTACATAATTTTCTCGGTTAGAATAAGGTTTTGAGAAATTTTCAGAATTACGTAAGTTTTTGATTTTTTGATAATTCGTTTTCGTGCGAATATTCGATTATATGTCTTGAGTACATCATTTTCTTGGTTCGAATAGTATTTGAGAAATTTTAACAATTTCGGACGTTTTTTTGGATGTTTTGGATAAATTTCTATTTCGTGCAATTATAAGAGTATGTGTCTTGAGTACATAATTTATCTTTTTTGGAAGAAGGTTTTGAGAAATTTTCAGAAATTACGTAAATTTTTTGATTTTTTGATAATTTCGTTTCGTGTCGAATATTCGAGTATATGTCATTGAGTAATATCATTTTCTTGGTTCGAATAAGTTATTTGAGAAATTTTAACAATTTCGGACGTTTTTTTGTTGTTTTGATAATTTCTATTTCGTGCAATTATAAGAGTATGTGTCTTCAGTACATTAATTTTCTTGGTTGGAGAAGGTTTTGAGAAATTTTCAGAATTACATAAGTTTTTTGATTTTTGGTGATAATTTCGTTTCGTGCGAATATTCGAGTATATGTGTCTTGAGTATATCATTTTCTTGGTTCGAATAAGATTTTGAGAATTTTAATAATTCGGACGTTTTTTTGATGTTTTGATAAATTTTCTATTTCGTGCAATTATAAGAGTATGTGTCTTGAGTACATAATTTTCTTGGTTAAAGAAGGTTTTGAGAAATTTTCAGAAATTACGTAAGTTTTTGGATTTTTTGATAAATTCGATTTCCTGCGAATATTCGAGTATACTGTCTTGAGTATATCATTTTCTTGGTTCGAATAAGTATTGAGAAATTTTAACAATTTCGGACGTTTTTTATGATGTTTTGAAAAAATTTATTTCGTGCAATTATAAGAGTATGTGTCTTGAGTACATAATTTTCTCGGTTGGAAGAAGGTTTGAGAAATTTTCAGAATTACGTAAGTTTTTGATATTTGATAAATCTCGTTTTCATTCGAATATTCGAGTATATGTCTTGAGTACATCATTTTCTTGGTTCAAATAAGTATTTGAGAATTTTAAAAATTTCGGACGTTTTTTTGATTTTTGGTAAATTTCTATTTCGTGCAATTATAAGAGTATGTGTCTTGAATAAATAATTTCTTGGTTGGAAGAAAGTTTTGAGAATTTTCAGGAATTACGTAAGTTTTTGATTTTTGATAAATTTCGATTTCGTGCGAATAATCGAGTATATGTCTTGAGTACATCATTTTTCTTGGTTCGAATAAGTATTTGAGAAAGTTTAACAATTTCGGCCGTTTTTTTGATTTTTTGATAAATTTCTATTTCGTGCAATTATAAGAGTATGTGTCTTGAGTAACATAATTTTCTGGTTGGAAGAAGTTTTGAGAAATTTTCAGAAATTACGTAAGTTTTTGATTTTTTGATAAATTTCGATTTCGTGCGAATATTCGAGTATATGTCTTGAGTACATCATTTTCTTGGTTCGAATAAGTATTTGAGAAATTTTATCAATTCGGACGTTTTTTTGATTTTTTGATAAATTTTATTTCGTGGCAATTATAAGAGTATGTGTCTTGAGTAAATAATTTTCTTGGTTGGGAGAAGGTTTTTAGAAATTTTTCAGAAATTACGTAAGTTTTTTGATTTTTGATAAATTTCGATTTCGTGCGAATATTCGAGTATATGTCTTGAGTATATCATTTTCTTGGTTCGAATAAGTGTTTGAGAAATTTTATAATTTCGGACGTTTTTTTGATGTTTTGATAAATTTCTATTTCGTGCAATTATAAGAGTATGTGTCTTGAGTACAAAATTTTCTTGGTTGGAAGAAGTTTTGAGAATTTTTCAGGAATTACGTAAGTTTTTTGATTTTTTGATAAATTTCGTTTCGTGCGAATATTCGCAGTATATGTCTTGAGTACATCATTTTCTTGGTTCGAATAAGTATTTGGAGAAGTTTAACAATTTCGGACGTTTTTTTTGATTTTTTTGATAAATTTCTCTTTCCTTGCAATTATAAGAGTATGTGTCTTGAGAACATAATTTTCTTGGTTGGAGGAAGAAGGTTTTGAGAAATTTTCAAAAATTACGTAAGTTTTTTGATTTTTTGATAAATTTCGATTTCGTGCGAATTCGAGTATACGTCTTGAGTATATCATTTCTTGGTTCGAATAAGTATTTGATAAATTTTAAAAATTTCGAACGTTTTTTGTTTGTTTTGATAAATTTCTATTCGAGCAATTATAAGAGTATGGTCTTGATTAAATAATTTCTCGGTTGGAAGAAAGTTTTGAGAAATTTTCAGGAATTACGTAAGTTTTTTTTGATTTTTTGATAAATTTCGATTTTCATGCGAATATTCGAGTATATGTCTTGAGTACATCATTTTCTTGGTTCGAATAAGGTGTTTGAGGAAATTTTAACAATTTCAGACGTTTTTTGATGTTTTGAAAATTTCTATTCGTGCGTATATAAGAGTATGTAGACTTGAGTACAAAATTTTCTTTGTTAGAAGAAGGTTTTGAGAAATTTTCAGAAATTACGTATGTTTTATTGATTTTTTGATAAATTTCGATTTCTTGCGAATATTCGAGTATATTTTTTGAGTATGTCATTTTCTTGGTTCGAATAAGTATTTGAGAATTTTAACAATTTCGGACGTTTTTTTGATTTTTTGATAAATTTCTATTTCGTGCAATTATAAGAGTATGTGTCTTGAGTACATAATTTTCTTGGTTGGAAGAAGGTTTTGAGAAATTTTCAGAATTACGTAAGTTTTTTGATTTTTTGATAAATTTCGATTTCGTGCGAATATTCGAGTATATGTCTTGAGTACATCATTTTCTTGGTTCGAATAAGTATTTGAGAAATTTTAACAATTTCGGACGTTTTTTTGATTTTTTGATAAATTTCTATTTCGTGCAATTATAAGAGTATGTGTCTTGAGTACATAATTTTCTTGGTTGGAAGAAGGTTTTGAGAAATTTTCAGAATTACGTAAGTTTTTTGATTTTTTGATAAATTTCGATTTCGTGCGAATATTCGAGTATATGTCTTGAGTACATCATTTTCTTGGTTCGAATAAGTATTTGAGAAATTTTAACAATTTCGGACGTTTTTTTTATTTTTTGATAAATTTCTATTTCGTGCAATTATCCGAGTAGTGTCTTGAGTAAATAATTTCTTTGCATGGGAGAAGGTTTGAGAAATTTGTAAAATTATGTAAGCTGGAGGGGGTGGATGTTTATATTTTTGATAAAATTCGATTCATGCCCAATATTCCAGTATATGTCTTGAGTACATCATCTTCTTGGTTCGAATAAAGTATTTGAGAAATATTAACAATTTCGTAGTTTTTTTGATTTTTTGTAAATTTTCTATTCGGGCAATTTAAGAGTATGGTCTGAGTAAATAATTTTCTTGGTTGAAGAAAGTTTTGGGAAAATTTCCGAAATTACGTCGCTTTTTGATTTTTTATCAATTCGGATTTCGTGCGAATATTACGTATAGTCTTGAGTATATTCTTTCTTGTTGTGATGTCCGGGAATTATGGTGGTAATCCCGGTGTTGTATTAATCCTTGATGGATTTTAATTGTGGGCAATTAGGAATTAATTGCGGTTTGGCATCTCCCGAGGTTGGTAAATCGGGCATTTGGGATCGTTGGATCCCGAGGTTGAGATCGTATTCTCATTCCGATGAAAACCTGCGAGTTGGGTTTTTAGTGTGACTCGGAATCTCGAGTGCTTGGTGTGGGCACCGGTAGGGGGTTTTTGAGTTAGAGAGAGAATTTTTGGAAACAGATGATTTTTAATGAATCATGATGTATTTGTGGGACTATTGATATTTTGGGGTATTTTTGCTATAAATACCAATTGAACCCGGGATTTTAATTATCGGAACCATTTTTCTTCCCCCTCCTTCTCTCTCCCCGAACCCGCCGATTTTCGATCCCCTTTGGACCCACCGCGCACAAATGTGCTTCGCCCGCCGCCGTCCGGCCGCCGTTCGGCGCGTCCGACCCGCCGCCCGCGTTCGTCTCTTCCAGGCGGTCATTTCCATACCAACAATTTGAAGTTTGGTCGAGGATTGAGCTCGGATTTCTGCAGAAAGCGCTAGGGTTCGTCACTGCAGTTCATCCGATTTTTGGGGCTCGATTTTGGTATGTTTTTGGCACGATTTTTCTGGTGTTTTTGGGGCGTTTTTATGGTGTTTTTGGGTCGAGCATTGCAGACTTTTTGGTTCGAAATTTTGGTTGCATTTTGGTTCGAATTTCAGCTAGTTTTTGTGGGTTAGGGTTCGAAAATTTGGGGGTTTCGCTTGTGGGGCGATTATTGTTGTTGGTAATTGATTAATTCATGTTGTAGATGCATTATGATGCTTGATTGTGTTCGAATTCGAAGAATTATAAGGGTTCGAATTTAAGGGCTTGTTTGGGTTCGAATTTAAGGGTATTGAATTCGAAAATTGGGGGTTTTTGGCAAGGGGTGTTGATTCTTGCTTGGATAGCTTAATTCATGTTTTAAATGAATTATGGTGATTATTTGGGTTTGATTTGTGTTGTTGGGGTTCAAATTTAGGGGTGGTCCTTGAGCAATTTTCGATATTGTCTCATTCGATTTCCCTCCCTGTATATGCCCTGCCCCGGGTCTTTTAAATGGTAAATTGTCGTGGGTTGACAATATGTTGAGGGTTATGGGTGTGCTTGAGCATGGGTTGCATGTTCGTAATTAATTGTGAATTATTTACCGTGTTAGCACATCGTTCTTCGGGGCATGGAACTCGAGCAAGGTTCGGCTCGGACTTCGGAAATTAAGGTACGTATAACGTACGAGCATAGCCTTTTATAATGTTGCAATAGTGAAATGCATGATATATGGTATTTGTAATAAATGGGCATTGAAATGCATGGTTGGTGGTATTTACAATAAATGAGTATTAAAATGCATGGTATAGGGTATTGGAAATAGATGGGTATCGAAGTGCATGGTTTATGGTACTTGCAATAATTGGATAGTGAAATGCATGGTATATGGTAAATGTGATAAATAGACATACATTGGGAATCATAGGGTGCCGCTTTCGAGCGAGCAACGATTGGGTGTTGTCGCCGTTGAGCGACCATCGGTTATGACGCCGCTATTGTTGAGCGTGCGCTGGGTTTAGAATGCCGCTATTGTGGAGCGAGCAATGTTATGGGAACATGGAATCCTTGGTTAAATATATGTGAAATCTATGGCATATATATATATGATTTTACACATTGATTATGGAACTGGCATGGTAGAACTGCATTAGTTAATCTATATGGTGATTAACTGGCTTTGAGAATTTGATGAGTTTGGTTATTTTGAGAACAGGGACAATACAGGGGATCCCGGATGAGGGTGTTACCATCCAGGGAGTATCATTTAAATTATGGCATTTACATTCTGTAAATTATGAATTGCAATATTATTATTTTGTGATTGGTGGTATTGGTATGCTCACCCCGTGTGGGGGCTGTCTCTGTTGGGGCAGGTAACACAGGTGTAGCGGCTTTGGAGTCGAGCTCGGCTGTTGGTTAGAGGTACTTCCAGGATCGAGGTACCAGAGCTGGCTGGACGGACACTCAGATCCAGAGTTGAGATCGAGTGGCGCTTGGGAGGTGCTACCAGGACTGGTATCCGGTAGAGTGTTATACATCAGATACATGCTTATCCATTTGGTACTCTTATGTGAGTACATTTTACGTGTGTATGGAATGTATAAATGGGCTACGGCTTCTCTCTGTTCATTATGGTTGCATGCAATTAATTATGGAATTGCTAAATGAACTAAGAGCATGTTAGTGTATTATGTGGGTGCATGTTATATGATTAATCTTGGTTGGGGAATCTGAATATTTTGGGAATTGGATGCAAGAAATTTTCTGGGTAGCATACGGTGTTGCACTTGCATGTGGTTTTCCCCATTATGATATGATTATATGCACTAATGGTATGGCTTAATACACTAATAATGGGTTAAGGGCACGGGGGTCCTTACATTAGTGGTATCAGAGCAGTGGTTAGCTCTTTGGGGCTGTTGAGGGCCTAGGAACATGTTATTGGGAATGAGAAGCACATACTTATGCATGATTGCTTATGTGCGTTTATGATATGTGTTCATAATTGGAATATGTGTTGCTAACCGTGGTGGTTGCAGGGTCTTTTGAGACATGGACTATGCATTACGGTTGCATAGGTATACATCGGAGTGATGATTTTAATGCTTTGCCGCTACGTGTTGGAGCGAGGTGCATTAAAATACACTCATGGCGATGTTTATGGGAATACGGATTATGCATTACGGTTGCATGCACGTCGAAGCGATGATGCCGCTGTCGTGTCGAAGCGATGGTAAATGCCGCTGTCACGTCGAAGCGATGATGCCGCTGTCGTGCCGGAACAATTATTGAAATACGGGTTATGCATTACGGTTGCATGCATGGCGTAGCGATATGAATACTTGCCGCTGTCGTATTATAGCGATGAAGAATATTTGCTGCAAATATGTCGAAGCGAAGGAAAATGCCGCTGTCATATTATTATTGCGAGGGATATTATGCCGCTAATACGTCGAAGCGAAGGGTATTTCCGCTGTCATGCCGGAATGATGGTAAATGCCGCTGTCGTGTCGAAGCGATGGTAAATGCCGCTGTCACGTCGAAGCGATGGTACCACCGTCATGTCGAAACGATGATGCCGCTGTCGTGTCGAAGCGATGATACATGCCGCTGTCACGTCGAAGCGATGATGCCGTTGTCATGACGTAGCGATGCGATCGGGAACAAAGTACTACGTGAGTGTGAGTACCTCTTGAGTCCGCGATTATTCCGGTATTTTATTGGCGATGGTTACGCCGGGTATTTTAATTGGCGATGGTTACGCCGGGTATTTTATTGGCGATGGTTACGCCGGGTATTTTATTGGCGATGGTTACGCCTGGTATTTTATTGGCGATGGTTACGCCGGGTATTTTATTGGCGACGGTTACGCCGGGTATTCTATTGGCGATGGTTTATACCGCCGGATATCTATAGCGACATTTTATGCCGCTGACTCCATGGCGAGGGATCATGCCACTGATTCTACAGCGATGGGTTATACCGCTATGTGTGTAGCACTGGATTATGCCGCCTACGAGCGATGGGTGCTGCTTATGTACCGCTGGTGGACGATGGATACAGGTATTCCGCTATCTCGATAGCGATGAGGTATGGCATATTACTTTTGTTATCAGTATGGTGATTATGGTGTATTATTATTTACCGTCATGTGTTTGACGATGAGATTATGGATGTCGTGTATCGACAGGTACCGTCATATGTTTGACGATGTTATTTGGGATAGCTATGTGGACGCTTGGCGTCATTTTGGTGATTTATACATTCATGTTTATGTATATGGTTGTATGGTTTGAGTGCCGATGGTGGGCACATGGCAGGGTCTGGGTATTTAGTTGACGAGACCTTTTGCCGAGCAGGTTTGCTCGATGGATCATTGATGCATTGTACCGGTGAGAGTACGCATCGTATTATGGAGGTATATTATTGACGAGCAATGATACCCTTGGGTATGCTCGCTGGGATGGCTAAGGCCAAGTGAATGGTGGTAAGAGTAGTCATTGAGGAAACTACTCGCTTGTTATTGTGATGAGGAGTAAACATGGTTACACCCACCCTAAGGGCGTGGAAGAAGTCCTAATGGATTAGGATTGCATGATAATTGAGCGTGGACGCCGGGTTGTCCAGTGTGCTTTGGTGTTTTAGAGATATGTTGGGCAATGACCCACAACTCTAATGGTTTGGGCGGTATGGTATACCGGGATGGAATGTGTGTCGCGTTAATAGGTTGGTATAAGCCTATGGGACCAGCGAATCACTAGCCAGGTATTGTTGCAGTACTTTGGTGTGCTTGTGTTAGCTATTATAATGCTCGTTGGATTCGAGTTTGGTGAATCGTATGGTGATACGATGAGGGTTATGGTAGACTCTTGTAGTCTCTATGTGGCATGGTGTTTGAGGTAGGGAATACCTCACGGGGACGTTATACGTCATTGTTTTGAGGGACTTGTGCTGGGACAGCTCAAGTTTGTTGGTGTTACCAACGTGAGTGTCAACAAGTCGTGGTTAGCTCTAGTTGAGCATCCTTGCAATTGGCATGCAATGGGAATCACAATGGTTAGTGAGATATAGTTAGTGGGGTGACACTACTATATTGATTTTATCTCTTGGAGAGATTTGGATTGTACTGTCTTGGAGACAGCTTACATCGGTCGTGGATTGATTGTAAATCAGCCATGGTAAGCATTACTGGTGTTGGACCGGGTAATGGATTTCTTACCTCGGTGAGACGTTTGAGGAGACGTCTTCGGGAAGATGCTCGATTTTGGAGTACTATGGTATTAGTACAGAGCATCGTTGGGATGTGTATACATGGCGTATACGGATTTTGGATCGGGTAATGATAGTCTTGATGCACTACTCTAACCAGTTGTGTATTTCTGGGTTCCGGGATATGTTTTGGTATAAATATACCCAGGTTTCCGAACGGTGGTTCGAGGATTGGAGAATCATGGATTCATGACTTTTTCCTTGAGAGGGAGACGGTATTATGATTCCTACCGGTTGAATCTTTTGGGGAGATTCGTTATTTTGGTTCGTGTGGTGGTGATGTTGAAATCACACCCTTTGGTTTTGGTTTGACAACCATCATTCTCCGTGGGGTGAGAATAATCGAGGTTTGACAGTTGGCTTTGGGATGTGGGTATGATTGGAGATACCCGAGTCTATTGCTTTGTGTATGCATGTTGTGTGGGTGTATGGGCATGTATGCCGTGTGTGTATACGAATGCCAACCTTATTTTGTTCATTGTGGAACGCCGAGTGTGTATACTTGGTTTAGTGGATCTCCGGTGTGAGATTGTGGAACCTCGAGATCGGTAATCTCGATGGCACGATGCATTCTGATGAATGATCGTGAGGGTTGTTGATTCCCCTGAGGAGGGATCGACGTGTTTTGGAATCATGGTGGTTTTGTCGGATAATTCGATAGCCTTCCTATTTTAGGATTGTTGGATCCAAGGATAAATGAGGGATGGCCGAGATTCGGATTTGTTTAGTGTCATGGTTGACACTTGTGTAGGAATGCAATTGGTTGCCTTCCATGTCCCCTGTGGAACTTGAGACTTGGTGGAGTCTTGATGGTGTGTCGGGACCAAGATATGATTTCTTGGAACACACCGGTGTAAACATCCTCGGTGATGTATTTTGTGTGGATCAGTGACCGTGGGTAACCCGGTCCGGGTTGCAAGTGGTGCAACTACTCCTTTGGAGGAGATGGACTGGGAAGCGAAATCTGGTTTTTCTGTGAGTATACTGTTGTATACTAGTGGTCCCCATCTTGACGATGCGTGTCAAGCATCGTGGGCAGGTGGTGAATATCACGGGATGGTATCTTTGTCAGAACCAATGGAGATTTGGTTGGTTTGTAGTTTTGGTGAACTGACTTCTGGGACGATTCACGTCGAGGTACGTTATTATCTTTCGGGTTTGTATTGGTTTTGGCGTTGCGCTATTTTAGGGCTTGGTGCGAGACTGGTATTCTCGCAGTTGTTAATTCGATTCTAAGGTGGTTCAGAATCGGGGTCTTGGCTTTGTTTTGTTTGTGAAGTCCTGGTGTTACGTGGGATACACCGGTGCAATTTCGAGGACGAAATTTTATTAGTGGGGGATAATTGTGATGTCCGGGAATTATGGTGGTAATCCCGGTGTTGTATTAATCCTTGATGGATTTTAATTGTGGCAATTAGGAATTAATTGCGGTTTGGCATCTCCCGAGGTTGGTAAATCGGGCATTTGGGATCGTTGGATCCCGAGGTTGAGATCGTATTCTCATTCCGATGAAAACCTGCGAGTTGGGTTTTTAGTGTGACTCGGAATCTCGAGTGCTTGGTGTGGGCACCGGTAGGGGGTTTTTGAGTTAGAGAGAGAATTTTTGGAAACAGATGATTTTTAATGAATCATGATGTATTTGTGGGACTATTGATATTTTGGGGTATTTTTGCTATAAATACCAATTGAACCCGGGATTTTAATTATCGGAACCATTTTCTTCCCCCTCCTTCTCTCTCCCCGAACCCGCCGATTTTCGATCCCCTTTGGACCACCGCGCACAAATGTGCTTCGCCCGCCGCCGTCCGGCCGCCGTTCGGCGCGTCCGACCCGCCGCCGCGTTCGTCTCTTCCAGGCGGTCATTTCCATACCAACAATTTGAAGTTTGGTCGAGGATTGAGCTCGGATTTCTGCAGAAAGCGCTAGGGTTCGTCACTGCAGTTCATCCGATTTTTGGGGCTCGATTTTGGTATGTTTTTGGCACGATTTTTCTGGTGTTTTTGGGGCGTTTTTATGGTGTTTTTGGGTCGAGCATTGCAGACTTTTTGGTTCGAAATTTTGGTTGCATTTTGGTTCGAATTTCAGCTAGTTTTTGTGGGTTAGGGTTCGAAAATTTGGGGGTTTCGCTTGTGGGGCGATTATTGTTGTTGGTAATTGATTAATTCATGTTGTAGATGCATTATGATGCTTGATTGTGTTCGAATTCGAAGAATTATAAGGGTTCGAATTTAAGGGCTTGTTTGGGTTCGAATTTAAGGGTATTGAATTCGAAAATTGGGGGTTTTTGGCAAGGGGTGTTGATTCTTGCTTGGATAGCTTAATTCATGTTTTAAATGAATTATGGTGATTATTTGGGTTTGATTTGTGTTGTTGGGGTTCAAATTTAGGGGTGGTCCTTGAGCAATTTTCGATATTGTCTCATTCGATTTCCCTCCCTGTATATGCCCTGCCCCGGGTCTTTTAAATGGTAAATTGTCGTGGGTTGACAATATGTTGAGGGTTATGGGTGTGCTTGAGCATGGGTTGCATGTTCGTAATTAATTGTGAATTATTTACCGTGTTAGCACATCGTTCTTCGGGGCATGGAACTCGAGCAAGGTTCGGCTCGGACTTCGGAAATTAAGGTACGTATAACGTACGAGCATAGCCTTTTATAATGTTGCAATAGTGAAATGCATGATATATGGTATTTGTAATAAATGGGCATTGAAATGCATGGTTGGTGGTATTTACAATAAATGAGTATTAAAATGCATGGTATAGGGTATTGGAAATAGATGGGTATCGAAGTGCATGGTTTATGGTACTTGCAATAATTGGATAGTGAAATGCATGGTATATGGTAAATGTGATAAATAGACATACATTGGGAATCATAGGGTGCCGCTTTCGAGCGAGCAACGATTGGGTGTTGTCGCCGTTGAGCGACCATCGGTTATGACGCCGCTATTGTTGAGCGTGCGCTGGGTTTAGAATGCCGCTATTGTGGAGCGAGCAATGTTATGGGAACATGGAATCCTTGGTTAAATATATGTGAAATCTATGGCATATATATATATGATTTTACACATTGATTATGGAACTGGCATGGTAGAACTGCATTAGTTAATCTATATGGTGATTAACTGGCTTTGAGAATTTGATGAGTTTGGTTATTTTGAGAACAGGGACAATACAGGGGATCCCGGATGAGGGTGTTACCATCCAGGGAGTATCATTTAAATTATGGCATTTACATTCTGTAAATTATGAATTGCAATATTATTATTTTGTGATTGGTGGTATTGGTATGCTCACCCCGTGTGGGGGCTGTCTCTGTTGGGGCAGGTAACACAGGTGTAGCGGCTTTGGAGTCGAGCTCGGGCTGTTGGTTAGAGGTACTTCCAGGATCGAGGTACCAGAGCTGGCTGGACGGACACTCAGATCCAGAGTTGAGATCGAGTGGCGCTTGGGAGGTGCTACCAGGACTGGTATCCGGTAGAGTGTTATACATCAGATACATGCTTATCCATTTGGTACTCTTATGTGAGTACATTTTACGTGTGTATGGAATGTATAAATGGGCTACGGCTTCTCTCTGTTCATTATGGTTGCATGCAATTAATTATGGAATTGCTAAATGAACTAAGAGCATGTTAGTGTATTATGTGGGTGCATGTTATATGATTAATCTTGGTTGGGGAATCTGAATATTTTGGGAATTGGATGCAAGAAATTTTCTGGGTAGCATACGGTGTTGCACTTGCATGTGGTTTTCCCCATTATGATATGATTATATGCACTAATGGTATGGCTTAATACACTAATAACGGGTTAAGGGCACGGGGGTCCTTACATTGGTCGAATAAGTATTTGAGAAATTTTAACAATTTCGGACGTTTTTTTTGATGTTTTGATAAATTTCTATTTCGTGCAATTATAAGAATATGCGTTTTGAGTACATAATTTTCTTGGTTGGAAGAAGGTTTTGAGAAATTTTCAGAAATTACGTAAGTTATTTGATTTTTTGATAAATTTCGTTTTCGTGCGAATATTCGAGTATATGTCTTGAGTACATCATTTTCTTGGTTCAAATAAGTATTTGAGAAATTTTAACAATTTCGTACGTTTTTTGATTTTTTTATAAATTTCTATTTCGTGCAATTATATGAATATGCGTCTTGAGTAAATAATTTTCTTGGTTGGAAGCATGTTTTGAGAAATTTTCAGAAATTACGTAAGTTTTTTGATTTTTTGATAAATTTCGATTTCGTGAGAATATTCGAGTATATGTCTTGAGTAAATCATTTTCTTGGTTCGAATAAGTATTTGAGAAATTTTAACAATTTCGGACGTTTTTTTGATGTTTTGATAAATTTCTATTTCGTGCAATTATAAGAGTATGTGTCTTGAGTATATCATTTTGGCTTTTTTTTAAAAATAATTCAGAAAAAAAATAAAATTTCACAAATACTCGAACTGGTGGAGTTTGCAAATATACCTAAAACCGTTCCTGGAAGGAGCGTCTATGGCATGATGTGGAGCCGTCTCACCGTTTAACGGCTCTTCATAAGGTAGCAGCCGCCCTCAAGGAGAGCGGCTGCTCCTTCATTAGTAGCCGCCCTCGCTGAGGGCGGCTACTCGCTTAGTTAGTAGCCGCCTTCAGCGAAGGCGGCTACTAATTGGTAAACAGCCGCCCTCAGCGTGGGCGGCTACTCCTTGGTTAGGAGCCGCCGCCTATACAGGCGATTCCTAACTTGACCCGTGTTTACCGGTTGTTGCGTGCTCCTTTATGTCTAGTCGTAGTGTTTGTCCGTTGTCGCGTGCTTCTTTATGTTTCGTCGTAGCATATATAGTCAACTTATATGTCACTTCATATCAACTTTATCGTGTATCTTTTGTTTCCCATCACATAAATATTACACCCGTGAACTTTAACTTTTAGGAAAATTGATATCTGAAAATGTGTGTAAATAACGTGAAGATAAAATATTTTCGACACCAGAATCCTTCAACAAATTTATTCTTTCAATATTTTCGGTACATCAAAAGTTTGAATCAAAATATTTCTTAGTTTGTTCAAAATGTATTTGATTTCCGTACTGCTATATTTTGGTGGTAATATTATTATTGGAAACAGATCGGTTGAATATAGTATTCCACCAGTTAGACCGATTAGAATTTCACGTTCTATTATTTTATTTGATTTGATTCAACTAGCACATAGAAAGTTAAACATCGACCCAACGATGTTTAATATCAAATTGTCAACCAAATATTCATTCATGGAGAAATCATCTTGGAATGAAATATCAATCAATATTGTAGATGATGATGTTCTACAATTTATAATGGAATGTCCCAATATGCAGATGTTGCATTTGTACGTTGATATAGAGGCAAGTAATCACGATTTTGGTCTTGAAGGGCCAGAATCAACTCTTCCATATGTCACTGAAGGATTGAGCAATATGGTGGTCCATGATCAACCTTCTACTTCGAGCGGTCGAGATGTTGAGCAACAACAAAATTATCCTTATTTCTAGCATAGAAGTGGACCTTGGGATCAATATATAACCGGCTCTTCTGAAGAAAATGCTATATATTGGCCAAACACAGCAGAAGTTTGGGGATTACGAGAAGAAATTACACCAATTCATAATGCATTTGATCCTGATGTTGGTGGTTCGGAGCATACAATTATGTTGGCAGCAACTGATGCACCAGCCACACATGACGTACACGGAGATAGTCATCGAGATGTTTACATGAGTGATAGTGAACCCGATAATTCATCGAGTGATTCTGGAGAACACGGTACTGAGGCTGATGAGATGCATGATGAAGACGATGTTAATGTCCATGCATGTCCCGGTGAAGAGACAACATCCCGCGAACCACCTTATGGTCCGAGACATATGCAAGATGCACCATTTTTGTCAAGCACGATTGAAATGCCACCATTTTTTAATGCGGTCAACGAAGAGCAGGTTCCTGATTTGATTGATGTACCTTCTTGATCGCGAACTCGATATTACAACCCGGAGGCCGGAGAGCTATCCTTGAACATGATTTTCAAGGATAAGAAAGATCTGATTGCATCTGTGAAAGATTACTCTGTTAGAGTTGTCAGGCGTGAGTATTGTGTTGTGGACAGCACACGTACTCTGTGGAAATTACGGTGCAAAAAGACTTCTCCTACCGTAAGGTGTAAATGGGGTCTTCGAGCGTCTTTGAAGCCCAAAATGGATTTTTGGAAATTAACGAAGTATGGTGGTCCTCACACATGTATCTCGAGTAATGTTGGGATAGACCACTACAACTTGGACAGTAATATGGTGGCAAATACACTGTTGGGGATTGTACGATGTGATCCTTCGTACGAGATTAAGTATGTACGGGAGAATGTTAAAGATAAATATGGCTATGATATCTCGTATACGAAGGCATGGAGAAGTTTGCAACGTGCGGTGTAAAATGTTTACGGTAAATGGGAGAGCTCTGTGCGTCTACTCCGAAATACATGGGTGCCTTGTCAAAGTATAATACTGGAACAATTGTGGAGTGGAGGCATTTAAGATCTAACAATCGAGCGGTGAATACATTGAATTATGTATTTTGGGCTTTCAAGCCATGCATAGATGGGTTTCAACACTGTCGCATAATCATTAGTGTTGATGGTACTCATTTGTACACAAAGTATAAGCATAAAATGTTGATCCCCGTCACTCTGGATGCCAACAATCAGATATTACCATTAGCGTTCGGGATTGTTGATGAAGAAACATACGACTCATGGAAATGGTTCTTGGAGAATATCGGCCAACATGTTATACGTGGTGCAACAGTTGTATGTCTTATTTCAGATAGGCATAATGGAATTGTGCGCGCAGTTGAGGATCTACCACTTTTTCAACCTCCTAATGGTGTGCACCGTTTTTGTCTACGACATGTGTGCTCCAATTTTAATTCAAAGTTTAAAAATATCCATTTGAAAGATCTATGCTGGGAAGCAGGCACACAACATCAAAATTGTAAGTTTGATGCCACAATGGAGGCAATCAAAAACAAAAATATTCTGGCATATAGATATTTGGCAGGAATTTCAAAAGAAAAATGGACTTTAGCCCACGATGGGGGTTGGCGTCGTGGGGTAATGACTACCAATATGTCAGAATGCTTAAATGGTGTGTTGAAGGGTGCTCGAAGACTACCTATTTCCGCGATAGTACAATTGACCCTTCAAAGGTGGTTCAATACTTTATTCAACGTGTCACCAAAACTCAACGTATGATTCACGACAATCAGCCCTGGCCCGATTATGCATATAAAAAATATGAACAATGGTCAAGAAAATCCGTTGAGCATCGTGTTACCCGATATGCTGTACGTGATCAAACTGCTTCGGTTGCGACCGGTGGAAGACCAGGTCGGGGGGCAACATGTTCAAGTTGTCATAATATCAACAATGAGTGTTCCTGTGGTAAATGGACGATTTTTGGAATTCCATGTTCCCATGCTATTTGTACTGCCAAATATCATTCCTTGGATCCTACCACACTTATTCAACCATGGTATAGCATGTCGCAATACTCAGTGTAGGATCGAGCGCTTACCGCTTTACCAATAACTATAGTTAAGGGTAATGGCGCAACATCAATCTTTTCAACCATAAACTGGTACAAGCGCCACGTGTTCGACCGATCACAAAGCAGAGGCAATTGTTGAACCCCAACACTCAGCAACCTACATGGGCAAATTTAGTCCTCTTGCAAAAATTCGATACTGGGATCCACCCACGTTTGAATTGAACCACAACCCTGTAAGACGTGAAAGAAGAAGGGTCGGTAGAAATAGAACGAGCCGTTTGAGAAACGAGATGGATAGACCTGTTATTAGGGAGAGACAATCACAAAATGTGGAGAGGTAAAATTAATTATATTTTTTTGTTATGCGAAAATTATATTTGTGACAATTACTTTCATTTAGATACCGTTTAAAGATTGTTTCCAATTTAAATTTCTTCCATCTCGTAAAGCTGCTATAAAGCTTTCTGGTAATCCTTCTAAAGTTAAAGGTTTAAAAGCAATTTGTACTAAACCAATGTGAAGAAATTTATGAGTTTCGATATAAGGTAGAATATCCTTTTCACTAAGTAATTTTAAAACCATTTCATCATTATTTAATGATACTGCTTCTTCAGTAGTTTTAACAATTTGTTTAATTCCTAATCTTTCAAAAGCTCCTAACTTATATATAAGTTTAGGTTCAATTTTAGGAATTGTCCATCGATTTAATGATTCTAAATTCTGGGGTACATCATATTCTTGTACCATACTGTTCTTAACAGTATTTTGTTTCTTAACAAGGTTGAAATTCATTTGAATAAGGCTACTTGTGTTAACTCTCATCATCTTCTACTTAACTTAATACCTAATTGGCTCTGATACCATTCGAGACCTCCTATGAATTCATCATGAACCTAGGACTTCTACAGAATACAAAAACCGTCAATCCTTGAACTATAACAGTACAAAAACGCCCTAATCGACACACCTCGTCATAAGCGGGCAATAGTACAATAGTTCTTAAATGCCAGTTTTACTATTCCAACCTAGAATGATTTATTCATAAGATACATAAGGACCAATTCAAGGCATAAGTAAGTAAATGAGATTTAAGTTAACACAAATAAGTATTTAGCCTATCATAATATTTATGATAAAACAAAAATAAAGATAAAAGAATACTTACAGAAAGGAAGAGCAGAATAAAAGTAGTTGAAACCAAATGCAAACTGTTTATTAATATGAACGAGAATATTACAAGAGTGGATGATTTTCAGTCTCTTTTTTCAGTCTACTAAACAAAGGAAATAAAAGCTCCTTATATAGGAGTGAGACATCGGATTTCAAATCCGGACTTCAAACACAAAATAAAAACAGTACAGACTAATAATAAAAAAGTACAAACAGGAACCACACTAATTTACAACAGTAGACGCACTAACAAATAAAATAAGATAGTGGATGGAATATATTCCATCGTACAATACTTTATTAAAGTAATATTCCTCTTTAGTCATATCCACTAAAGATTGTCTGCCATTGAGCCGAATAATGCGGGGAATCAGCATCTTCTTTTATAGTGCTTTGTCTTTATCTTTTGAGGTGGATCCAGTAGACCCAGTTTCCATCATGGTGGCTTTGAATGTTTCAAAAATATCATCAAAAGGAATATTGGGATCCTGTGCATCCTGTAAATCTTCAGAAATTGATTTTCCAGACATGTTATCATCATCAAATCTGGTTAATAAATCCTTTTTCATTGCATCCAAATATTCTTCGATCATTTTCTCCTTAGTCATGACCTCGGATTTCATTCGGCATTTTCGAGCAATTTGCTCAAATGGTGAAGGTTGCTCAAACGAATTTTTAACAAAGTTATCCGTCTGATAAGTAGCAATGGTGTCCGTAATTAGTTCCAAAGTATCAATTCCAAACATTTGTTTGGTGTCTGGGTTTTCCTTTAACATTTTATCCCAGAATTTTGAATAAAAATTTCTTTTAAGACAGGGGATGTGAGTATCAGTATAAGATACTTCTGGCGACCATTTCCAAATCCAAGGAATAGAAAATTCAACAAAGTAATAGAAAGATGCTATTCCTGTTATACCAGAACTTTGTTGTTGCATTTGATTTAATTTAGGAGATAAATCAATCCATTCATCAAAATAGGTTTTATAAATTTCTGGTAAAATTTTTTGCGTAGTGCCATATTTGCCCCACCAATTTAGAAACCAATTTGGAATATCATGTTTATAGACTTCAGTACAAATTTTTATAAACCACGAATGTCGTTTTTTATTGTTTTCATAGAAGAAGACTTTATGAAAGGCTTCAACATAATCCCAATAATTATATTTAATCATCTGATTATTAGGAAAAGCAAATTCTTTTTCCTTAAGAGGTGATATGCCCCATTCAGTTGGAGTTATGACTCGCTTAATAATGATTTTACTAAAAGTAAAATTTTCCTTTTGTCCTAAAGGAAATCGCGTAATGTCGCATGAATTATTTATGAGTAATTGCTCATAATAATTTCGAGACTTATATGTCCCATAAGCAAATGATGCAGTGTCAATATACCTGCTCATAATCTTCCAGGGTTCATTGGCCCATTTTAGATCAATATCTTCAAGGAAAAATATGATTTCCTGAGAATCATTTTTGATAAAATTATGTGATTCTCCTTCATCGTTATTAACGATATTAGCATATGATGCTGTTGTTTCTGTGTCAGGGATATTACCCTCTCTCTGTTGTCTAAAAGCAAGGAATTCCTGATATAAAGGATCCTGCTCTTGAGATAAATTCCTGGCTATAAGCCTACGTGTTCCATGTTGAGCTATAATATGCTCTGGATTTTGTCCTCGGCCTCCTCGGCCACCCCTTCCTCTATAAGAGGAAGTTCCTCTAGAAGATTGACTCATACCTGAAAATATTTCAAGCATTTAAATATTCACGAGTCAAAAAGTCTGGAAGAGAATTTTCTTCACCTTTTTTATATATGATATCGAAATCAAATGGAGCTAAATGAGCTTGCCAACGAGCAAACATTTGTTTAGAGACATCATGTTTAAAGTCTTTATTAAACATAAATTTAGCTGACTTACAATCTGTTTTAATTATAAATTTTTGATTATATAAATCATCTTGAAATTTTAAGATACATTTAACAATTGCAAGAACTTCTTTTGCTATAGTTGCATAATTTTTCTGACTGTCATTCCATTTGCCAGAATAAAATCTAATTAAAAATTCATTTTTTGAAATAGGATCTATTTGTTTCAATATACCTCCATAACCAATATCAGAGGCATCTGTCTCAATAATTTTATTCCAATTTGGATTTGCTATCATTAAACAAGGTAAGTATTTTACCTTTTGCTTAATAGTTTGAACTGCCTTGGTATGTTCATCAGTCCAAGGTTTAGGAACCTTTTTAAGTCTATCATAAAGAATAGCTGAATCTTGAGTTAAATTCTTATAATAAGCATTAATATAATTTAGACTTCCTAAAAATCTTTGTAATTGAGTTTTATCAATTATTTTATCTGGAAATTTAGAAGCAAATTCTATACTTCGCGAAATAGGAATTATATTTCCTTTATTAATATTATGGCCTAAGAATCTTATTTCAGTTTGAAATAAAGACATCTTTGGTTTAGATATAACTAAGCCGTTTTGAATAATAATTTTCTTAAACATATCTAAGTGTTTTATATGTAAATCAATTGTTTTAGAATATACTAAAATATCATCTATATAAACAATTATAAACTCACTATAAGGAGTAAAAATATCATTCATAATTTGTTGAAATTCAGAAGGTGCATTTTTTAAACCAAAAGGCATTACATTCCACTCATAATGTCCTATTGGAACATTAAAAGCAGTTTTATAAGTATCACTTTGATTGACTTGTATTTGCCAATATCCTGATTTCAGATCAAATTTTGAAAATATGAGAGAATCATATAATCTATCTAATAAATCCTTTTTATTAGGGATTGGATGTCTTATCCATTTTAAGACTTTATTTAATGGTTTATAATTTATAACTAATCTTGGTACTCCACGTTCTTGTTCACTCTTTTTATTAACATAAAAAGCAGTACAAGACCAAGGAGATTTAGAAGGCTTAATTAACTTCTTTTGTAATAAGGATTCAATTTCCTTTTTACATAATTCTAAATATTCAGAGCTCATTTGACATGGTCGAGCTTTTGTAGGGATTAATTTTTCATTAAAATCATCCTCATAGGGTAAAGAGATAATATGCTTTTTTCGATTCCAAAAAGCATTGGGGTGATCACTACAAATCTCTAAAGAAAATTGTTGTACTATTAACTTAATTTTTTCCTGTAATCTAGGATTTTTTAACTGATCACTTATTGTGATTGTATTGATTTCAAATTTTAAAAATTGTAATTGGTAAATTTTATTTTGAATATGATCATGAATAATATTAATGTATCGTGGTGAAGGAGCATCTAAGAATTTTAGGAAAATAGTTTTTCCTTCAAAAGTACCACGAATACCTAAATTATCAATATATGTAATTGGGTATAATTGAGTAATAAATGGAGATCCAAGTATTACTTGATTAGTAATATCTTTAGCTAACAAAAAGCTAGTTTTTATGCATGTTCGATTTATGCAAATAGAAACTTGAGGAAGTTTATATTGTATGTCCAATTTCTGTCCACCAGCATGGGATAAACTATTAGTTGTTTTGGTATAATATCTAGTAGGAATTAATCCTTCCTGAATAACATTTAAATCTGCACCACTATCAATAAGTGCTGTAAATGTTTTGGAAAAATGATTATCAATTAATAAAGTAATCTGAGTATACCATTTTTGAGCAACTAGAATTTCTAATGTTGCCAGAAAATCATGTTCAGGTGGTAACTGAAAATTGTCCTTATCAGGAAATTTTGGAGATGTAATTGGAGAACTAGAAATTTGATTATCTTCTAATTTAGAAATTCGAGTATCAAATATTCTATTTTCATGTTGAAGAAATTTAATTTCTTGTTTAAGATTATCAATCTCTATAAACAAATCATTAATTGAAGTAGGGGTATCATTTGTTTGTTTTTGTCTTAGAAGCTTATAAACTTCTGTCATGGAATAAGGATTAGTGGAACTATCAATAATATTCCGAGGAATAGTATTGGAAGTGGAAGTGGAAGGTATATCTTCTATTTGATCAATTAATTTATATCTTAATTCAGGGTCTTTAACTAATTTAAGAAATTCTAATATATTGGTATTAGTCAAAGTACTTATATTTAAATCCTGAAATTGTGATAAAATTTTATAATGTAAATCATTTGATTCATCTGATATAGTCTTAATACAGGGTTGTCCTATAGAACAAGGTTTACAACAATCTGTTTCAGAATGACTAGATTCATTCTCTAAAACCTGAAGTTGTTTTGATTCATTTGAATCATTCGAATCATAAGATGAGTCTGATGAATAATCAGAACTATCAGAAGAGTGTACTAATATTGTATTAAGAGCATCCTTAATATTATCAGGAATATCTAAAGTATTAATTTTTTCTTTCATCTTGCATCTATTAGCATAATGACCTGTATGACCACATCTAAAACAAGTTATATTTTGTTTTTTAGGTATTTTAGTTGATTGTCTAAATTTTTTCCTTTCACTTTTGTGATCTAATCTTTTCTGAGAATATTTTCTCCTTTTCTTGTAATAAGGTTTTGGAAAATTTTTCTCATTTTTATATGTTTTATTTTTAGTATAAATCTTATTTTGTGAAGGTATGTCCATACCAAATTGCTCACAAAATTGTCCTAATTGTTTTTGTTCAGACAAATTTTGTCTTTTAATTTGTTGATTTAATTTAATTTCATTACATAGGGCTAATCCTTCTTGGATACATGTGCCAATAAGTTTTCCATATGTATAGGAATCATAAGGGATATTAATATGATCCTTTCTAAGATTCTTCCTAACTCTTTCAGCAAAGAGGTGAGGTAATCCATCAATAAATTTGGATTTCCAATGTGAACTATTACAATCTTGTAATTCCATAACTCTATTGAGAAATGTATCTTTATACCATCTAAAATCAGTTAATGTTTTACATCTTAAATTCTGTAAAAGAGTTCGAATATTTTCATTTTGGTCAGAATATCTACCAGTAAAATGATCAATAATATTAACAACTAAAGTGTAGACAGCATTTTCTACAATGATGTTATTTTCTTGTTTAACTGTATTCATGAGTTCTTCTTTATTAGCAAGAGTTAAATAATTATCCCACCAGCCTTTTAATTGGCCAGTAAATCCAGCAATAATCATATTAGCAATATTTTTATCGGTATTTCCATTACTTTTACAAATAGTGGAATACATAAGCATTCTATGAGCCAGATTATAAATCTGTTTATCAGGATAACCATCAATATTCCATTCATAAATATGTTTACCACTATAACTATTATTTCCATTAAGGTCAGTTTCTTCATGGAGGGTATCCATTGGAGATGGCCTACTATAATAAAATAAGCTTTGAGTGGGTTTAGTGGCCCATCTATTTTTTAATTTATTTATTTGATCACCAATGACTTGTTTGTGATTGCCATGAGATAATTGATCCTGGAAATCAGTATCTAAAACTGAAATAGATAATTTCAAATCTTTAAATTTATTTTCTAAAAATTGTTCAAAATCTCCCATTGATTTTAATTTAAAATCCTTGATTGCAGGGGGAGGTTGGATATTTGGAGTGGATAATATTATATCCGATGGTGGTGTCATTCCAACTAAAGGTTGAATGTGTGCAATTTTTGTACTAATATTCTCAATTCTATTATGTAATAGATTGATTTGTTCTCCTAAAATAACTAGGAAAAGATTTGTGTAATTTTGTTGTTTTAATAATTTATTAATATGTTGACATGTGAGTTGTAAAGTCTCATTTTCTAACAATTTTGAAAATGCTGAAAAATTAAGAATCGTTCCTTCCTTTTCAATTTCAAAAGGTTGTTGAGGAGGATATAAATTTGTCAAAATATTACCATTCGAAAGTTTATAAGTCCTTTCTAATACTTGAATATAGGGTTCAACATATGTTGATATAAACCATGATATAAAAGGTATATAAGCATTTTGTTCAGAACAAAATTTATAAAATTCATTTTGTAACAAAGTTCTTTTGTCTTTTGAAATATTGTCAAAAAACCATTTTCTAAATTGTTCCCATTTAGGTTGATTAAATTCATTTTTTATTTTCTGCCTGGCACTGGATCCAGGACTAAAATCTATTTTGGGTGTATTATTCATAAAGATGAAAAATTCATTTCTGATTCAGTTATTTCTGATTCTTTTAATCCTCTGACAATATTGTCTGGATTAATGTATAATTTACTTATTCTTTCATATTGTAAATTATCAGGTAAATTCGGAACTGCAGATGTTGAAGCTCTATGTGGAGAATTATTTTCCTCCATCGGAGAGATATGAGAAAAAGATGAATATGACTTAGATGATTTAGATCTTAAAGATCTAGGTATTGATTGTAATAATTTTTGTTGATTATTTGGTTCAAATTGTAGTTGAATTGAACCATCATTTGTTTGTATAACATCAACTAAATTGTTTTGAATTCTGGTTTGAACAGGAATTGCATGTTCAATTGTCCAGTTATCAGGAAAAACAATTTCGTCCCATTTAATAGCTCTACGTGTTGTAATGTTAGATCTACTAAAATTAGTTTCAATTAATATTGTTTCATTAATGGGTTTATCCATTCTCCTACATTGAGGATTTAATGTATGCAAAGGTTTAAAATAAATACGATAACAGATACAAATTATTTCTGTTCCTGGAGCATAATTATAACCATGAGTTTTAACATTTAATGTTAAAGCATCTAATATATTAATATCAGATAATGATAATTGTAAATTTGGATAAACATCAAAATAAACAGGGCCATGAGCCAAACTAGATTGAATAATTCCAATCAAAGATTGTTTCCAATTTAAATTTCTTCCATCTCGTAAAGCTGCTATAAAGCTTTCTGGTAATCCTTCTAAAGTTAAAGGTTTAAAAGCAATTTGTACTAAACCAATGTGTTCTAGGTTGGAATAGTAAAACTGGCATTTAAGAACTATTGTACTATTGCCCGCTTATGACGTGGTGTGTCGATTAGGGCGTTTTTGTACTGTTATAGTTCAAGGATTGACGGTTTTTATATTCTGTAGAAGTCCTAGGTTCATGATGAATTCATAGGAGGTCTCGAATGGTATCAGAGCCAATTAGGTATTAAGTTAAGTAGAAGATGATGAGAGTTAACACAAGTAGCCTTATTCAAATGAATTTCAACCTTGTTAAGAAACAAAATACTGTTAAGAACAGTATGGTACAAGAATATGATGTACCTCAGAATTTAGAATCATTAAATCGATGGACAATTCCTAAAATTGAACCTAAACTTATATATAAGTTAGGAGCTTTTGAAAGATTAGGAATTAAACAAATTGTTAAAACTACTGAAGAAGCAGTATCATTAAATAATGATGAAATGGTTTTAAAATTACTTAGTGAAAAGGATATTTTACCTTATATCGAAACTCATAAATTTCTTCACATTGGTTTAGTGCAAATTGCTTTTAAACCTTTAACTTTAGAAGGATTACCAGAAAGCTTTATAGCAGCTTTAAGAGATAGAAGAAATTTAAATTGGAAACAATCTTTGATTGGAATTATTCAATCTAGTTTGGCTCATGGCCCTGTTTATTTTGATGTTTATCCAAATTTACAATTATCATTATCCGATATAAATATATTAGATGCTTTAACATTAAATGTTAAAACTCATGGTTATAATTATGCTCCAGGAACAGAAATAATTTGTATCTGTTATCGTATTTATTTTAAACCTTTGCATACACTAAATCCTCAATGTAGGAGAATGGATAAACCCATTAATGAAACAATATTGATTGAAACTAATTTTAGTAGATCTAACATTACAACACGTAGAGCTATTAAATGGGACGAAATTGTTTTCCCTGATAACTGGACAATTGAACATGCAATTCCTGTTCAAACCAGAATTCAAAACAATTTAGTTGATGTTATACAAACAAATGATGGTTCAATTCAACTACAATTTGAACCAAATAATCAACAAAAATTATTACAATCAATACCTAGATCTTTAAGATCTAAATCATCTAAGTCATATTCATCTTTTTCTCATATCTCTCCAATGGAGGAAAATAATTCTCCACATAGAGCTTCAACATCTGCAGTTCCGAATTTACCTGATAATTTACAATATGAAAGAATAAGTAAATTATACATTAATCCAGACAATATTGTCAGAGGATTAAAAGAATCAGAAATAACTGAATCAGAAATGAATTTTTCATCTTTATGAATAATACACCCAAAATAGATTTTAGTCCTGGATCCAGTGCCAGGCAGAAAATAAAAAATGAATTTAATCAACCTAAATGGGAACAATTTAGAAAATGGTTTTTTGACAATATTTCAAAAGACAAAAGAACTTTGTTACAAAATGAATTTTATAAATTTTGTTCTGAACAAAATGCTTATATACCTTTTATATCATGGTTTATATCAACATATGTTGAACCCTATATTCAAGTATTAGAAAGGACTTATAAACTTTCGAATGGTAATATTTTGACAAATTTATATCCTCCTCAACAACCTTTTGAAATTGAAAAGGAAGGAACGATTCTTAATTTTTCAGCATTTTCAAAATTATTAGAAAATGAGACTTTACAACTCACATGTCAACATATTAATAAATTATTAAAACAACAAAATTACACAAATCTTTTCCTAGTTATTTTAGGAGAACAAATCAATCTATTACATAATAGAATTGAGAATATTAGTACAAAAATTGCACACATTCAACCTTTAGTTGGAATGACACCACCATCGGATATAATATTATCCACTCCAAATATCCAACCTCCCCCTGAAATCAAGGATTTTAAATTAAAATCAATGGGAGATTTTGAACAATTTTTAGAAAATAAATTTAAAGATTTGAAATTATCTATTTCAGTTTTAGATACTGATTTCCAGGATCAATTATCTCATGGCAATCCCAAACAAGTCATTGGTGATCAAATAAATAAATTAAAAAATAGATGGGCCACTAAACCCACTCAAAGCTTATTTTATTATAGTAGGCCATCTCCAATGGATACTCTCCATGAAGAAACTGACCTTAATGGAAATAATAGTTATAGTGGTAAACATATTTATGAATGGAATATTGATGGTTATCCTGATAAACAGATTTATAATCTGGCTCATAGAATGCTTATGTATTCCACTATTTGTAAAAGTAATGGAAATACCGATAAAAATATTGCTAATATGATTATTGCTGGATTTACTGGCCAATTAAAAGGCTGGTGGGATAATTATTTAACTCTAGCTAATAAAGAAGAAATCCTGAATACAGTTAAACAAGAAAATAACATCATTGTAGAAAATGCTGTCTACACTTTAGTTGTTAATATTATTGATCCATTTTACTGGTAGATATTCTGATCAAAATGAAAATATTCGAACTCTTTTACAGAATTTAAGATGTAAAACATTAACTGATTTTAGATGGTATAAAGACACATTTCTCAATAGAGTTATGGAATTACAAGATTGTAATAGTTCACATTGGAAATCCAAATTTATTGATGGATTACCTCACCTCTTTGCTGAAAGAGTTAGGAAGAATCTTAGAAAAGGATCATATTAATATCCCTTATGATTCCTATACATATGGAAAACTTATTGGCACATGTATCCAAGAAGGATTAGCCCTATGTAATGAAATTAAATTAAATCAACAAATTAAAAGACAAAATTTGTCTGAACGAAAACAATTAGGACAATTTTGTGAGCAATTTGGTATGGACCTACCATCACAAAATAAGATTTATTCTAAAAATAAAACATACAAAAATGAGAAAAATTTTCAAAAACCTTATTATAAGAAAAAGAGAAAATATTCTCAGAAAAGATTAGATCACAAAAGTGAAAGGAAAAAATTTAGACAATCAACTCAAATACCTAAAAAACAAAATATAACTTGTTTTAGATGTGGTCATACAGGTCATTATGCTAATAGATGCAAGATGAAAGAAAAAATTAATACTTTAGATATTCCTGATAATATTAAGGATGCTCTTAATACAATATTAGTACACTCTTCTGATAGTTCTGATTATTCATCAGACTCATCTTATGATTCGAATGATTCAGATGAATCAAAACAACTTCAGGTTTTAGCGAATGAATCTAGTCATTCTGAAACAGATTGTTGTAAACCTTGTTCTATAGGACAACCCTGTATTAAGACTATATCAGATGAATCAAATGATTTACATTATAAAATTTTATCACAATTTCAGGATTTAAATATAAGTACTTTAACTAATACCAATATATTAGAATTTCTTAAATTAGTTAAAGACCCTGAATTAAGATATAAATTAATTGATCAAATGGAAGATATACCTTCCACTTCCACTTCCAATACTATTCCTCGGAATATTATTGATAGTTCTACTCATCCTTATTCCATGACAGAAGTTTATAAGCTTCTAAGACAAAAACAAACAAATGATACCCCTACTTCAATTAATGATTTGTTTATAGAGATTGATAATCTTAAACAAGAAATTAAATTTCTTCAACATGAAAATAGAATATTTGATACTCGAATTTCTAAATTAGAAGATAATCAAATTTCTAGTTCTCCAATTACATCTCCAAAATTTCCTGATAAGGACAATTTTCAGTTACCACCTGAACATGATTTTCTTGCAACATTAGAAATTCTAGTTGCTCAAAAATGGTATACTCAAATTACTTTATTAATAGATAATCATTTTTCCAAAACATTTACAGCACTTATTGATAGTGGTGCAGATTTAAATGTTATTCAGGAAGGATTAATTCCTACTAGATATTATACCAAAACAACTAATAGTTTATCCCATGCTGGTGGACAGAAGTTGGACATACAATATAAACTTCCTCAAGTTTCTATTTGCATAAATCGAACATGCATAAAAACTAGCTTTTTGTTAGCTAAAGATATTACTAATCAAGTAATACTTGGATCTCCATTTATTACTCAATTATACCCAATTACATATATTGATAATTTAGGTATTCGTGGTACTTTTGAAGGTAAAAACTATTTTCCTAAAATTCTTAGATGCTCCTTCACCACGATACATTAATATTATTCATGATCATATTCAAAATAAAATTTACCAATTACAATTTTTAAAATTTGAAATAAATACAATCACAATAAGTGATCAGTTAAAAAATCCTAGATTACAGGAAAAAATTAAGTTAATAGCACAACAATTTTCTTTAGAGATTTGTAGTGATCACCCCAATGCTTTTTGGAATCGAAAAAAGCATATTATCTCTTTACCCTATGAGGATGATTTTAATGAAAAATTAATCCCTACAAAAGCTCGACCATGTCAAATGAGCTCTGAATATTTAGAATTATGTAAAAAGGAAATTGAATCCTTATTACACAAGAAGTTAATTACGCCTTCTAAATCTCCTTGGTCTTGTACTGCTTTCTATGTTAATAAAAAGAGTGAACAAGAACGTGGAGTACCAAGATTAGTTATAAATTATAAACCATTAAATAAAGTCTTAAAATGGATAAGACATCCAATCCCTAATAAAAAGGATTTATTAGATAGATTATATGATTCTCTCATATTTTCAAAATTTGATCTGAAATCAGGATATTGGCAAATACAAGTCAATCAAAGTGATACTTATAAAACTGCTTTTAATGTTCCAATAGGACATTATGAGTGGAATGTAATGCCTTTTGGTTTAAAAAATGCACCTTCTGAATTTCAACAAATTATGAATGATATTTTTACTCCTTATAGTGAGTTTATAATTGTTTATATAGATGATATTTTAGTATATTCTAAAACAATTGATTTACATATAAAACACTTAGATATGTTTAAGAAAATTATTATTCAAAACGGCTTAGTTATATCTAAACCAAAGATGTCTTTATTTCAAACTGAAATAAGATTCTTAGGCCATAATATTAATAAAGGAAATATAATTCCTATTTCGCGAAGTATAGAATTTGCTTCTCAATTTCCAGATAAAATAATTGATAAAACTCAATTACAAAGATTTTTAGGAAGTCTAAATTATATTTCTGCTTATTATAAGAATTTAACTCAAGATTCAGCTATTCTATATGATAGACTTAAAAAGGTTCCTAAACCTTGGACTGATGAACATACCAAGGCAGTTCAAACTATTAAGCAAAAGGTAAAATACTTACCTTGTTTAATGATAGCAAATCCAAATTGGAATAAAATTATTGAGACAGATGCCTCTGATATTGGTTATGGAGGTATATTGAAACAAATAGATCCTATTTCAAAAAATGAATTTCTAATTAGATTTTATTCTGGCAAATGGAATGACAGTCAGAAAAATTATGCAACTATAGCAAAAGAAGTTCTTGCAATTGTTAAATGTATCTTAAAATTTCAAGATGATTTATATAATCAGAAATTTATAATTAAAACAGATTGTAAGTCAGCCAAATTTATGTTTACTAAAGATTTTAAACATGATGTTTCTAAACAAATGTTTGCTCGTTGGCAAGCTCATTTAGCTCCATTTGATTTCGATATCATATATAAAAAAGGTGAAGAAAATTCTCTTCCAGACTTTTTGACTCGTGAATATTTAAATGCTTGAAATATTTTCAGGTATGAGTCAATCTTCTCGAGGAACTTCCTCTTATAGAGGAAGGGGTGGCCGAGGAGGCCGAGGACAAAATCCAGAGCATATTATAGCTCAACATGGAACACGTAGGCTTATAGCCAGGAATTTATCTCAAGAGCAGGATCCTTTATATCAGGAATTCCTTGCTTTTAGACAACAGAGAGAGGGTAATATCCCTGACACAGAAACAACAGCATCATATGCTAATATCGTTAATAACGATGAAGGAGAATCACATAATTTTATCAAAAATGATTCTCAGGAAATCATATTTTTCCTTGAAGATATTGATCTAAAATGGGCCAATGAACCCTGGAAGATTATGAGCAGGTATATTGACACTGCATCATTTGCTTATGGGACATATAAGTCTCGAAATTATTATGAGCAATTACTCATAAATAATTCATGCGACATTACGCGATTTCCTTTAGGACAAAAGGAAAATTTTACTTTTAGTAAAATCATTATTAAGCGAGTCATAACTCCAACTGAATGGGGCATATCACCTCTTAAGGAAAAAGAATTTGCTTTTTCTAATAATCAGATGATTAAATATAATTATTGGGATTATGTTGAAGCCTTTCATAAAGTCTTCTTCTATGAAAACAATAAAAAACGACATTCGTGGTTTATAAAAATTTGTACTGAAGTCTATAAACATGATATTCCAAATTGGTTTCTAAATTGGTGGGGCAAATATGGCACTACGCAAAAAATTTTACCAGAAATTTATAAAACCTATTTTGATGAATGGATTGATTTATCTCCTAAATTAAATCAAATGCAACAACAAAGTTCTGGTATAACAGGAATAGCATCTTTCTATTACTTTGTTGAATTTTCTATTCCTTGGATTTGGAAATGGTCGCCAGAAGTATCTTATACTGATACTCACATCCCCTGTCTTAAAAGGAATTTTTATTCAAAATTCTGGGATAAAATGTTAAAGGAAAACCCAGACACCAAACAAATGTTTGGAATTGATACTTTGGAACTAATTACGGACACCATTGCTACTTATCAGACGGATAACTTTGTTAAAAATTCGTTTGAGCAACCTTCACCATTTGAGCAAATTGCTCGAAAATGTCGAATGAAATCCGAGGTCATGACTAAGGAGAAAATGATCGAAGAATATTTGGATGCAATGAAAAAGGATTTATTAACCAGATTTGATGATGATAACATGTCTGGAAAATCAATTTCTGAAGATTTACAGGATGCACAGGATCCCAATATTCCTTTTGATGATATTTTTGAAACATTCAAAGCCACCATGATGGAAACTGGGTCTACTGGATCCACCTCAAAAGATAAAGACAAAGCACTATAAAAGAAGATGCTGATTCCCCGCATTATTCGGCTCAATGGCAGACAATCTTTAGTGGATATGACTAAAGAGGAATATTACTTTAATAAAGTATTGTACGATGGAATATATTCCATCCACTATCTTATTTTATTTGTTAGTGCGTCTACTGTTGTAAATTAGTGTGGTTCCTGTTTGTACTTTTTTATTATTAGTCTGTACTGTTTTTATTTTGTGTTTGAAGTCCGGATTTGAAATCCGATGTCTCACTCCTATATAAGGAGCTTTTATTTCCTTTGTTTAGCAGACTGAAAAAAGAGACTGAAAATCATCCACTCTTGTAATATTCTCGTTCATCTAATAAACAGTTTGCATTTGGTTTCAACTACTTTTATTCTACTCTTCCTTTCTGTAAGTATTCTTTTATCTTTATTTTTGTTTTATCATAAATATTATGATAGGCTAAATACTTATTTGTGTTAACTTAAATCTCATTTACTTACTTATACCTTTAATTGGTCCTTATGTATCTTATGAATAAATCATTCTAGGTTGGAATAGTAAAACTGGCATTTAAGAACTATTGTACTATTGCCCGCTTATGACGTGGTGTGTCGATTAGGGCGTTTTTGTACTGTTATAGTTCAAGGATTGACGGTTTTTATATTCTGTAGAAGTCCTAGGTTCATGATGAATTCATAGGAGGTCTCGAATGGTATCAGAGCCAATTAGGTATTAAGTTAAGTAGAAAATGAGACTTTACAACTCACATGTCAACATATTAATAAATTATTAAAACAACAAAATTACACAAATCTTTTCCTAGTTATTTTAGGAGAACAAATTAATCTATTACATAATAGAATTGAGAATATTAGTACAAAAATTGCACACATTCAACCTTTAGTTGGAATGACACCACCATCGGATATAATATTATCCACTCCAAATATCCAACCTCCCCCTGAAATCAAGGATTTTAAATTAAAATCAATGGGAGATTTTGAACAATTTTTAGAAAATAAATTTAAAGATTTGAAATTATCTATTTCAGTTTTAGATACTGATTTCCAGGATCAATTATCTCATGGCAATCACAAACAAGTCATTGGTGATCAAATAAATAAATTAAAAAATAGATGGGCCACTAAACCCACTCAAAGCTTATTTTATTATAGTAGGCCATCTCCAATGGATACTCTCCATGAAGAAACTGACCTTAATGGAAATAATAGTTATAGTGGTAAACATATTTATGAATGGAATATTGATGGATATCCTGACAAACAGATTTATAATCTGGCTCATAGAATGCTTATGTATTCCACTATTTGTAAAAGTAATGGAAATGCCGATAAAAATATTGCTAATATGATTATTGCTGGATTTACTGGCCAATTAAAAGGCTGGTGGGATAATTATTTAACTCTAGCTAATAAAGAAGAAATCATGAATACAGTTAAACAAGAAAATAACATCATTGTAGAAAATTCTGTCTACACTTTAGTTGTTAATATTATTGATCATTTTACTGGTAGATATTCTGACCAAAATGAAAATATTCGAACTCTTTTACAGAATTTAAGATGTAAAACATTAACTGATTTTAGATGGTATAAAGACACATTTCTCAATAGAGTAATGGAATTACAAGATTGTAATAGTTCACATTGGAAATCCAAATTTATTGATGGATTACCTCACCTCTTTGCTGAAAGAGTGAGGAAGAATCTTAGAAAGGATCATATTAATATCCCTTATGATTCCTATACATATGGAAAACTTATTGGCACATGTATCCAAGAAGGATTAGCCCTATGTAATGAAATTAAATTAAATCAACAAATTAAACGACAAAATTTGTCTGAACGAAAACAATTAGGACAATTTTGTGAGCAATTTGGTATGGATATACCATCACAAAATAAGATTTATTCTAAAAATAAAACATACAAAAATGAGAAAAATTTTCAAAAACCTTATTATAAGAAAAAGAGAAAATATTCTCAGAAAAGATTAGATCACAAAAGTGAAAGGAAAAAATTTAGACAATCAACTAAAATACCTAAGAAACAAAATATAACTTGTTTTAGATGTGGTCATACAGGTCATTATGCTAATAGATGCAAGATGAAAGAAAAAATTAATACTTTAGATATTCCTGATAATATTAAGGATGCTCTTAATACAATATTAGTACACTCTTCTGATAGTTCTGATTATTCATCAGACTCGTCTTATAATTCGAATGATTCAGAAAAATCAAAACATCTTCAGGTTTTAGAGAATGAATCTAGTCATTCAGAAACAGATTGTTGTAAACCTTGTTCAATAGGACAACCCTGTATTAAGACTATTTCAGATGAATCAAATGATTTACATTATAAAATATTATCACAATTTCAGGATTTAAATATAAATACTTTAACTAATACCAATATATTAGAATTTCTCAAATTAGTTAAAGACCCTGAATTACGATATAAATTAATTGATCAAATGGAAGATATACCTTCCACTTCAACTTCCAATCCTATTCCCCGGAATAATATTGTCAGTACTAATGATCCGTATTCTATGACAGAAGTTTATAAGCTTCTAAGACAAAGACAATCCAATGATACTCCTACATCAATTAATGATTTGTTTATAGAGATTGATAATCTTAAACAAGAAATTAAATTTCTTCAACATGAAAATAGAATATTTGATACCCGAATTTCGAAGTTAGAAGATAATCAAATTTCTAGTTCTCCAATTACATCTCCAAAATTTCCTGATAAGGACAATTTTCAGTTACCACCTGAACATGATTTTCTTGCAACATTAGAAATTCTAGTTGCTCAAAAATGGTATACTCAAATTACTTTATTAATAGATAATCATTTTTCCAAAACATTTACGGCACTTATTGATAGTGGTGCAGATTTAAATGTTATTCAGGAAGGATTAATTCCTACTAGATATTATACCAAAACAACTAATAGTTTATCCCATGCTGGTGGACAGAAATTGGATATCCAATATAAACTTCCTCAAGTTTCTATTTGCATAAATCGAACATGCATAAAAACTAGCTTTTTGTTAGCTAAAGATATTACTAATCAAGTAATACTTGGATCTCCATTTATTACTCAATTATATCCAATTACATATATTGATAATTTAGGTATTCGTGGTACTTTTGAAGGAAAAACTATTTTCCTAAAATTCTTAGATGCTCCTTCACCACGATACATTAATATTATTCATGATCATATTCAAAATAAAATTTACCAATTACAATTTTTAAAATTTGAAATAAATACAATCACAATAAGTGATCAGTTAAAAAATCCTAGATTACAGGAAAAAATTAAGTTAATAGCACAACAATTTTCTTTAGAGATTTGTAGTGATCATCCCAATGCTTTTTGGAATCGAAAAAAGCATATTATCTCTTTACCCTATGAGGATGATTTTAATGAAAAATTAATCCCTACAAAAGCTCGACCATGTCAAATGAGCTCTGAATATTTAGAATTATGTAAAAAGGAAATTGAATCCTTATTACAAAAGAAGTTAATTAAGCCTTCTAAATCTCCTTGGTCTTGTACTGCTTTTTATGTTAATAAAAAGAGTGAACAAGAACGTGGAGTACCAAGATTAGTTATAAATTATAAACCATTAAATAAAGTCTTAAAATGGATAAGACATCCAATCCCTAATAAAAAGGATTTATTAGATAGATTATATGATTCTCTCATATTTTCAAAATTTGATCTGAAATCAGGATATTGGCAAATACAAGTCAATCAAAGTGATACTTATAAAACTGCTTTTAATGTTCCAATAGGACATTATGAGTGGAATGTAATGCCTTTTGGTTTGAAAAATGCACCTTCTGAATTTCAACAAATTATGAATGATATTTTTACTCCTTATAGTGAGTTTATAATTGTCTATATAGATGATATTTTAGTTTACTCTAAAACAATTGAGCTACATATAAAACATTTAGATATGTTTAAGAAAATTATCATTCAAAATGGCTTAGTTATATCTAAACCAAAAATGTCTTTATTTCAAACTGAAATAAGATTCTTAGGCCATAATATTAATAAAGGAAATATAATTCCTATTTCGCGAAGTATAGAATTTGCTTCTAAATTTCCAGATAAAATAATTGATAAAACTCAATTACAAAGATTTTTAGGAAGTCTAAATTATATTTCTGCTTATTATAAGAATTTAACTCAAGATTCAGCTATTCTATATGATAGACTTAAAAAGGTTCCTAAACCTTGGACTGATGAACATACCAAGGCAGTTCAAACTATTAAGCAAAAGGTAAAATACTTACCTTGTTTAATGATAGCAAATCCAAATTGGAATAAAATTATTGAGACAGATGCCTCTGATATTGGTTATGGAGGTATATTGAAACAAATAGATCCTATTTCAAAAAATGAATTTTTAATTAGATTTTATTTTGGCAAATGGAATGACAGTCAGAAAAATTATGCAACTATAGCAAAAGAAGTTCTTGCAATTGTTAAATGTATCTTAAAATTTCAAGATGATTTATATAATCAGAAATTTATAATTAAAACAGATTGTAAGTCAGCCAAATTTATGTTTACTAAAGATTTTAAACATGATGTTTCTAAACAAATGTTTGCTCGTTGGCAAGCTCATTTAGCTCCATTTGATTTCGATATCATATATAAAAAAGGTGAAGAAAATTCTCTTCCAGACTTTTTGACTCGTGAATATTTAAATGCTTGAAATATTTTCAGGTATGAGTCAATCTTCTCGAGGAACTTCCTCTTATAGAGGAAGGGGTGGCCGAGGAGGCCGAGGACAAAATCCAGAGCATATTATAGCTCAACATGGAACACGTAGGCTTATAGCCAGGAATTTATCTCAAGAGCAGGATCCTTTATATCAGGAATTCCTTGCTTTTAGACAACAGAGAGAGGGTAATATCCCTGACACAGAAACAACAGCATCATATGCTAATATCGTTAATAACGATGAAGGAGAATCACATAATTTTATCAAAAATGATTCTCAGGAAATCATATTTTTCCTTGAAGATATTGATCTAAAATGGGCCAATGAACCCTGGAAGATTATGAGCAGGTATATTGACACTGCATCATTTGCTTATGGGACATATAAGTCTCGCAATTATTATGAGCAATTACTCATAAATAATTCATGCGAAATTACGCGATTTCCTTTAGGACAAAAGGAAAATTTTACTTTTAGTAAAATCATTATTAAGCGAGTCATAACTCCGACTGAATGGGGAATATCACCTCTTAAGGAAAAAGAATTTGCTTTTCCTAATAATCAGATGATTAAATATAATTATTGGGATTATGTTGAAGCCTTTCATAAAGTCTTCTTCTATGAAAACAATAAAAAACGACATTCGTGGTTTATTAAAATTTGTACTGAAGTATATAAACATGATATTCCAAATTGGTTTATAAATTGGTGGGGCAAATATGGCACTACACAAAAAATTTTACCAGAAATTTATAAAACCTATTTTGATGAATGGATTGATTTATCTCCTAAATTAATTCAAATGCAACAACAAAGTTCTGGTATAACAGGAATAGCATCTTTCTATTACTTTGTTGAATTTTCTATTCCTTGGATTTGGAAATGGTCGCCAGAAGTATCTTATACTGATACTCACATCCCCTGTCTTAAAAGGAATTTTTATTCAAAATTCTGGGATAAAATGTTAAAGGAAAACCCAGACACCAAACAAATGTTTGGAATTGATACTTTGGAACTAATTACGGACACCATTGCTACTTATCAGACGGATAACTTTGTTAAAAATTCGTTTGAGCAACCTTCACCATTTGAGCAAATTGCTCGAAAATGTCGAATGAAATCCGAGGTCATGACTAAGGAGAAAATGATCGAAGAATATTTGGATGCAATGAAAAAGGATTTATTAACCAGATTTGATGATGATAACATGTCTGGAAAATCAATTTCTGAAGATTTACAGGATGCACAGGATCCCAATATTCCTTTTGATGATATTTTTGAAACATTCAAAGCCACCATGATGGAAACTGGGTCTACTGGATCCACCTCAAAAGATAAAGACAAAGCACTATAAAAGAAGATGCTGATTCCCCGCATTATTCGGCTCAATGGCAGACAATCTTTAGTGGATATGACTAAAGAGGAATATTACTTTAATAAAGTATTGTACGATGGAATATATTCCATCCACTATCTTATTTTATTTGTTAGTGCGTCTACTGTTGTAAATTAGTGTGGTTCCTGTTTGTACTTTTTTATTATTAGTCTGTACTGTTTTTATTTTGTGTTTGAAGTCCGGATTTGAAATCCGATGTCTCACTCCTATATAAGGAGCTTTTATTTCCTTTGTTTAGCAGACTAAAAAAAGAGACTGAAAAAAGAGACTGGAAAAAAGAGACCGAAAATCATCAACTCTTGTAATATTCTCGTTTTTATTAATAAACAGTTTGCTTTTGATTACAACTACTACTATTCTGCTCTTCTTTTCTGTAAGTATTATTTTATCTTTATTTTTGTTTTATCATAAATATTATGATAGGCTAAATAATTATTTGTGTTAGCTTAAATCTCATTTACTTACTTATGCCTTGAATTGGTCCTTATGTATCTTATGAATAAATCATTCTAGGTTGGAATAGTAAAACTGGCATTTAAGAACTATTGTACTATTGCCCGCTTATGACGTGGTGTGTCGATTAGGGCGTTTTTGTACTGTTATAGTTCAAGGATTGACGGTTTTTATATTCTGTAGAAGTCCTAGGTTCATGATGAATTCATAGGAGGTCTCGAATGGTATCAGAGCCAATTAGGTATTAAGTTAAGTAGAAGATGATGAGAGTTAACACAAGTAGCCTTATTCAAATGAATTTCAACCTTGTTAAGAAACAAAATACTGTTAAGAACAGTATGGTACAAGAATATGATGTACCTCAGAATTTAGAATCATTAAATCGATGGACAATTCCTAAAATTGAACCTAAACTTATATATAAGTTAGGAGCTTTTGAAAGATTAGGAATTAAACAAATTGTTAAAACTACTGAAGAAGCAGTATCATTAAATAATGATGAAATGGTTTTAAAATTACTTAGTGAAAAGGATATTTTACCTTATATCGAAACTCATAAATTTCTTCACATTGGTTTAGTGCAAATTGCTTTTAAACCTTTAACTTTAGAAGGATTACCAGAAAGCTTTATAGCAGCTTTAAGAGATGGAAGAAATTTAAATTGGAAACAATCTTTGATTGGAATTATTCAATCTAGTTTGGCTCATGGCCCTGTTTATTTTGATGTTTATCCAAATTTACAATTATCATTATCTGATATTAATATATTAGATGCTTTAACATTAAATGTTAAAACTCATGGTTATAATTATGCTCCAGGAACAGAAATAATTTGTATCTGTTATCGTATTTATTTTAAACCTTTGCATACATTAAATCCTCAATGTAGGAGAATGGATAAACCCATTAATGAAACAATATTAATTGAAACTAATTTTAGTAGATCTAACATTACAACACGTAGAGCTATTAAATGGGACGAAATTGTTTTCCCTGATAACTGGACAATTGAACATGCAATTCCTGTTCAAACCAGAATTCAAAACAATTTAGTTGATGTTATACAAACAAATGATGGTTCAATTCAACTACAATTTGAACCAAATAATCAACAAAAATTATTACAATCAATACCTAGATCTTTAAGATCTAAATCATCTAAGTCATATTCATCTTTTTCTCATATCTCTCCAATGGAGGAAAATAATTCTCCACATAGAGCTTCAACATCTGCAGTTCCGAATTTACCTGATAATTTACAATATGAAAGAATAAGTAAATTATACATTAATCCAGACAATATTGTCAGAGGATTAAAAGAATCAGAAATAACTGAATCAGAAATGAATTTTTCATCTTTATGAATAATACACCCAAAATAGATTTTAGTCCTGGATCCAGTGCCAGGCAGAAAATAAAAAATGAATTTAATCAACCTAAATGGGAACAATTTAGAAAATGGTTTTTTGACAATATTTCACAAGACAAAAGAACTTTGTTACAAAATGAATTTTATAAATTTTGTTCTGAACAAAATGCTTGCATACCTTTTATATCATGGTTTATATCAACATATGTTGAACCCTATATTCAAGTATTAGAAAGGACTTATAAACTTTCGAATGGTAATATTTTGACAAATTTATATCCTCCTCAACAACCTTTTGAAATTGAAAAGGAAGGAACGAAGTATAGAATTTGCTTCTAAATTTCCAGATAAAATAATTGATAAAACTCAATTACAAAGATTTTTAGGAAGTCTAAATTATATTTCTGCTTATTATAAGAATTTAACTCAAGATTCAGCTATTCTATATGATAGACTTAAAAAGGTTCCTAAACCTTGGACTGATGAACATACCAAGGCAGTTCAAACTATTAAGCAAAAGGTAAAATACTTACCTTGTTTAATGATAGCAAATCCAAATTGGAATAAAATTATTGAGACAGATGCCTCTGATATTGGTTATGGAGGTATATTGAAACAAATAGATCCTATTTCAAAAAATGAATTTTTAATTAGATTTTATTCTGGCAAATGGAATGACAGTCAGAAAAATTATGCAACTATAGCAAAAGAAGTTCTTGCAATTGTTAAATGTATCTTAAAATTTCAAGATGATTTATATAATCAGAAATTTATAATTAAAACAGATTGTAAGTCAGCCAAATTTATGTTTACTAAAGATTTTAAACATGATGTTTCTAAACAAATGTTTGCTCGTTGGCAAGCTCATTTAGCTCCATTTGATTTCGATATCATATATAAAAAAGGTGAAGAAAATTCTCTTCCAGACTTTTTGACTCGTGAATATTTAAATGCTTGAAATATTTTCAGGTATGAGTCAATCTTCTCGAGGAACTTCCTCTTATAGAGGAAGGGGTGGCCGAGGAGGCCGAGGACAAAATCCAGAGCATATTATAGCTCAACATGGAACACGTAGGCTTATAGCCAGGAATTTATCTCAAGAGCAGGATCCTTTATATCAGGAATTCCTTGCTTTTAGACAACAGAGAGAGGGTAATATCCCTGACACAGAAACAACAGCATCATATGCTAATATCGTTAATAACGATGAAGGAGAATCACATAATTTTATCAAAAATGATTCTCAGGAAATCATATTTTTCCTTGAAGATATTGATCTAAAATGGGCCAATGAACCCTGGAAGATTATGAGCAGGTATATTGACACTGCATCATTTGCTTATGGGACATATAGGAGTCCTAGGTTCATGATGAATTCATAGGAGGTCTCGAATGGTATCAGAGCCAATTAGGTATTAAGTTAAGTAGAAGATGATGAGAGTTAACACAAGTAGCCTTATTCAAATGAATTTCAACCTTGTTAAGAAACAAAATACTGTTAAGAACAGTATGGTACAAGAATATGATGTACCCCAGAATTTAGAATCATTAAATCGATGGACAATTCCTAAAATTGAACCTAAACTTATATATAAGTTAGGAGCTTTTGAAAGATTAGGAATTAAACAAATTGTTAAAACTACTGAAGAAGCAGTATCATTAAATAATGATGAAATGGTTTTAAAATTACTTAGTGAAAAGGATATTCTACCTTATATCGAAACTCATAAATTTCTTCACATTGGTTTAGTACAAATTGCTTTTAAACCTTTAACTTTAGAAGGATTACCAGAAAGCTTTATAGCAGCTTTACGAGATGGAAGAAATTTAAATTGGAAACAATCTTTGATTGGAATTATTCAATCTAGTTTGGCTCATGGCCCTGTTTATTTTGATGTTTATCCAAATTTACAATTATCATTATCTGATATTAATATATTAGATGCTTTAACATTAAATGTTAAAACTCATGGTTATAATTATGCTCCAGGAACAGAAATAATTTGTATCTGTTATCGTATTTATTTTAAACCTTTGCATACATTAAATCCTCAATGTAGGAGAATGGATAAACCCATTAATGAAACAATATTAATTGAAACTAATTTTAGTAGATCTAACATTACAACACGTAGAGCTATTAAATGGGACGAAATTGTTTTTCCTGATAACTGGACAATTGAACATGCAATTCCTGTTCAAACCAGAATTCAAAACAATTTAGTTGATGTTATACAAACAAATGATGGTTCAATTCAACTACAATTTGAACCAAATAATCAACAAAAATTATTACAATCAATACCTAGATCTTTAAGATCTAAATCATCTAAGTCATATTCATCTTTTTCTCATATCTCTCCGATGGAGGAAAATAATTCTCCACATAGAGCTTCAACATCTGCAGTTCCGAATTTACCTGATAATTTACAATATGAAAGAATAAGTAAATTATACATTAATCCAGACAATATTGTCAGAGGATTAAAAGAATCAGAAATAACTGAATCAGAAATGAATTTTTCATCTTTATGAATAATACACCCAAAATAGATTTTAGTCCTGGATCCAGTGCCAGGCAGAAAATAAAAAATGAATTTAATCAACCTAAATGGGAACAATTTAGAAAATGGTTTTTTGACAATATTTCAAAAGACAAAAGAACTTTGTTACAAAATGAATTTTATAAATTTTGTTCTGAACAAAATGCTTATATACCTTTTATATCATGGTTTATATCAACATATGTTGAACCCTATATTCAAGTATTAGAAAGGACTTATAAACTTTCGAATGGTAATATTTTGACAAATTTATATCCTCCTCAACAACCTTTTGAAATTGAAAAGGAAGGAACGATTCTTAATTTTTCAGCATTTTCAAAATTGTTAGAAAATGAGACTTTACAACTCACATGTCAACATATTAATAAATTATTAAAACAACAAAATTACACAAATCTTTTCCTAGTTATTTTAGGAGAACAAATCAATCTATTACATAATAGAATTGAGAATATTAGTACAAAAATTGCACACATTCAACCTTTAGTTGGAATGACACCACCATCGGATATAATATTATCCACTCCAAATATCCAACCTCCCCCTGCAATCAAGGATTTTAAATTAAAATCAATGGGAGATTTTGAACAATTTTTAGAAAATAAATTTAAAGATTTGAAATTATCTATTTCAGTTTTAGATACTGATTTCCAGGATCAATTATCTCATGGCAATCACAAACAAGTCATTGGTGATCAAATAAATAAATTAAAAAATAGATGGGCCACTAAACCCACTCAAAGCTTATTTTATTATAGTAGGCCATCTCCAATGGATACCCTCCATGAAGAAACTGACCTTAATGGAAATAATAGTTATAGTGGTAAACATATTTATGAATGGAATATTGATGGTTATCCTGATAAACAGATTTATAATCTGGCTCATAGAATGCTTATGTATTCCACTATTTGTAAAAGTAATGGAAATACCGATAAAAATATTGCTAATATGATTATTGCTGGATTTACTGGCCAATTAAAAGGCTGGTGGGATAATTATTTAACTCTTGCTAATAAAGAAGAACTCATGAATACAGTTAAACAAGAAAATAACATCATTGTAGAAAATGCTGTCTACACTTTAGTTGTTAATATTATTGATCATTTTACTGGTAGATATTCTGACCAAAATGAAAATATTCGAACTCTTTTACAGAATTTAAGATGTAAAACATTAACTGATTTTAGATGGTATAAAGACACATTTCTCAATAGAGTTATGGAATTACAAGATTGTAATAGTTCACATTGGAAATCCAAATTTATTGATGGATTACCTCACCTCTTTGCTGAAAGAGTTAGGAAGAATCTTAGAAAGGATCATATTAATATCCCTTATGATTCCTATACATATGGAAAACTTATTGGCACATGTATCCAAGAAGGATTAGCCCTATGTAATGAAATTAAATTAAATCAACAAATTAAAAGACAAAATTTGTCTGAACGAAAACAATTAGGACAATTTTGTGAGCAATTTGGTATGGATATACCATCACAAAATAAGATTTATTCTAAAAATAAAACATACAAAAATGAGAAAAATTTTCAAAAACCTTATTATAAGAAAAAGAGAAAATATTCTCAGAAAAGATTAGATCACAAAAGTGAAAGGAAAAAATTTAGACAATCAACTCAAATACCTAAAAAACAAAATATAACTTGTTTTAGATGTGGTCATACAGGTCATTATGCTAATAGATGCAAGATGAAAGAAAAAATTAATACTTTAGATATTCCTGATAATATTAAGGATGCTCTTAATACAATATTAGTACACTCTTCTGATAGTTCTGATTATTCATCAGACTCATCTTATGATTCGAATGATTCAGATGAATCAAAACAACTTCAGGTTTTAGCGAATGAATCTAGTCATTCTGAAACAGATTGTTGTAAACCTTGTTCTATAGGACAACCCTGTATTAAGACTATTTCAGATGAATCAAATGATTTACATTATAAAATATTATCACAATTTCAGGATTTAAATATAAATACTTTAACTAATACCAATATATTAGAATTTCTCAAATTAGTTAAAGACCCTGAATTACGATATAAATTAATTGATCAAATGGAAGATATACCTTCCACTTCAACTTCCAATCCTATTCCCCGGAATAATATTGTCAGTACTAATGATCCTTATTCCATGACAGAAGTTTATAAGCTTCTAAGACAAAAACAAACAAATGATACCCCTACTTCAATTAATGATTTGTTTATAGAGATTGATAATCTTAAACAAGAAATTAAATTTCTTCAACATGAAAATAGAATATTTGATACTCGAATTTCTAAATTAGAAGATAATCAAATTTCTAGTTCTCCAATTACATCTCCAAAATTTCCTGATAAGGACAATTTTCAGTTACCACCTGAACATGATTTTCTGGCAACATTAGAAATTCTAGTTGCTCAAAAATGGTATACTCAGATTACTTTATTAATTGATAATCATTTTTCCAAAACATTTACAGCACTTATTGATAGTGGTGCAGATTTAAATGTTATTCAGGAAGGATTAATTCCTACTAGATATTATACCAAAACAACTAATAGTTTATCCCATGCTGGTGGACAAAAATTGGACATACAATATAAACTTCCTCAAGTTTCTATTTGCATAAATCGAACATGCATAAAAACTAGCTTTTTGTTAGCTAAAGATATTACTAATCAAGTAATACTTGGATCTCCATTTATTACTCAATTATACCCAATTACATATATTGATAATTTAGGTATTCGTGGTACTTTTGAAGGAAAAACTATTTTCCTAAAATTCTTAGATGCTCCTTCACCACGATACATTAATATTATTCATGATCATATTCAAAATAAAATTTACCAATTACAATTTTTAAAATTTGAAATAAATACAATCACAATAAGTGATCAGTTAAAAAATCCTAGATTACAGGAAAAAATTAAGTTAATAGCACAACAATTTTCTTTAGAGATTTGTAGTGATCACCCCAATGCTTTTTGGAATCGAAAAAAGCATATTATCTCTTTACCCTATGAGGATGATTTTAATGAAAAATTAATCCCTACAAAAGCTCGACCATGTCAAATGAGCTCTGAATATTTAGAATTATGTAAAAAGGAAATTGAATCCTTATTACACAAGAAGTTAATTACGCCTTCTAAATCTCCTTGGTCTTGTACTGCTTTCTATGTTAATAAAAAGAGTGAACAAGAACGTGGAGTACCAAGATTAGTTATAAATTATAAACCATTAAATAAAGTCTTAAAATGGATAAGACATCCAATCCCTAATAAAAAGGATTTATTAGATAGATTATATGATTCTCTCATATTTTCAAAATTTGATCTGAAATCAGGATATTGGCAAATACAAGTCAATCAAAGTGATACTTATAAAACTGCTTTTAATGTTCCAATAGGACATTATGAGTGGAATGTAATGCCTTTTGGTTTAAAAAATGCACCTTCTGAATTTCAACAAATTATGAATGATATTTTTACTCCTTATAGTGAGTTTATAATTGTTTATATAGATGATATTTTAGTATATTCTAAAACAATTGATTTACATATAAAACACTTAGATATGTTTAAGAAAATTATTATTCAAAACGGCTTAGTTATATCTAAACCAAAGATGTCTTTATTTCAAACTGAAATAAGATTCTTAGGCCATAATATTAATAAAGGAAATATAATTCCTATTTCGCGAAGTATAGAATTTGCTTCTAAATTTCCAGATAAAATAATTGATAAAACTCAATTACAAAGATTTTTAGGAAGTCTAAATTATATTTCTGCTTATTATAAGAATTTAACTCAAGATTCAGCTATTCTATATGATAGACTTAAAAAGGTTCCTAAACCTTGGACTGATGAACATACCAAGGCAGTTCAAACTATTAAGCAAAAGGTAAAATACTTACCTTGTTTAATGATAGCAAATCCAAATTGGAATAAAATTATTGAGACAGATGCCTCTGATATTGGTTATGGAGGTATATTGAAACAAATAGATCCTATTTCAAAAAATGAATTTTTAATTAGATTTTATTCTGGCAAATGGAATGACAGTCAGAAAAATTATGCAACTATAGCAAAAGAAGTTCTTGCAATTGTTAAATGTATCTTAAAATTTCAAGATGATTTATATAATCAAAAATTTATAATTAAAACAGATTGTAAGTCAGCTAAATTTATGTTTAATAAAGATTTTAAACATGATGTTTCTAAACAAATGTTTGCTCGTTGGCAAGCTCATTTAGCTCCCTTTGATTTTGAGATAATATATAAAAAGGGTGAAGAAAATTCTCTTCCCGACTTTTTGACTCGTGAATATTTAAATGCTTGAAATATTTTCAGGTATGAGTCAATTTTCTAGAGGAACTTCCTCTTATAGAGGAAGGGGTGGCCGAGGAGGCCGAGGACAAAATCCAGAGCATATTATAGCTCAACATGGAACACGTAGGCTTATAGCCAGGAATTTATCTCAAGAGCAGGATCCTTTATATCAGGAATTCCTTGCTTTTAGACAACAGAGAGAGGGTAATATCCCTGACACAGAAACAACAGCATCATATGCTAATATCGTTAATAACGATGAAGGAGAATCACATAATTTTATCAAAAATGATTCTCAGGAAATCATATTTTTCCTTGAAGATATTGATCTAAAATGGGCCAATGAACCCTGGAAGATTATGAGCAGGTATATTGACACTGCATCATTTGCTTATGGGACATATAAGTCTCGAAATTATTATGAGCAATTACTCATAAATAATTCATGCGACATTACGCGATTTCCTTTAGGACAAAAGGAAAATTTTACTTTTAGTAAAATCATTATTAAGCGAGTCATAACTCCAACTGAATGGGGCATATCACCTCTTAAGGAAAAAGAATTTGCTTTTCCTAATAATCAGATGATTAAATATAATTATTGGGATTATGTTGAAGCCTTTCATAAAGTCTTCTTCTATGAAAACAATAAAAAACGACATTCGTGGTTTATAAAAATTTGTACTGAAGTCTATAAACATGATATTCCAAATTGGTTTCTAAATTGGTGGGGCAAATATGGCACTACGCAAAAAATTTTACCAGAAATTTATAAAACCTATTTTGATGAATGGATTGATTTATCTCCTAAATTAAATCAAATGCAACAACAAAGTTCTGGTATAACAGGAATAGCATCTTTCTATTACTTTGTTGAATTTTCTATTCCTTGGATTTGGAAATGGTCGCCAGAAGTATCTTATACTGATACTCACATCCCCTGTCTTAAAAGGAATTTTTATTCAAAATTCTGGGATAAAATGTTAAAGGAAAACCCAGACACCAAACAAATGTTTGGAATTGATACTTTGGAACTAATTACGGACACCATTGCTACTTATCAGACGGATAACTTTGTTAAAAATTCGTTTGAGCAACCTTCACCATTTGAGCAAATTGCTCGCAAATGCCGAATGAAATCCGAGGTCATGACTAAGGAGAAAATGATCGAAGAATATTTGGATGCAATGAAAAAGGATTTATTAACCAGATTTGATGATGATAACATGTCTGGAAAATCAATTTCTGAAGATTTACAGGATGCACAGGATCCCAATATTCCTTTTGATGATATTTTTGAAACATTCAAAGCCACCATGATGGAAACTGGGTCTACTGGATCCACCTCAAAAGATAAAGACAAAGCACTATAAAAGAAGATGCTGATTCCCCGCATTATTCGGCTCAATGGCAGACAATCTTTAGTGGATATGACTAAAGAGGAATATTACTTTAATAAAGTATTGTACGATGGAATATATTCCATCCACTATCTTATTTTATTTGTTAGTGCGTCTACTGTTGTAAATTAGTGTGGTTCCTGTTTGTACTTTTTATTATTAGTCTGTACTGTTTTTATTTTGTGTTTGAAGTCCGGATTTGAAATCCGATGTCTCACTCCTATATAAGGAGCTTTTATTTCCTTTGTTTAGGAGACTGAAAAAGAGACTGAAAACTCTTTGTAATATTCTCGTTCATATTAATAAACAGTTTGCTTTTGATTACAACTACTACTATTCTGCTCTTCTTTTCTGTAAGTATTATTTTATCTTTATTTTTGTTTTATCATAAATATTATGATAGGCTAAATACTTATTTGTGTTAACTTAAATCTCATTTACTTACTTATGCCTTGAATTGGTCCTTATGTATCTTATGAATAAATCATTCTAGGTTGGAATAGTAAAACTGGCATTTAAGAACTATTGTACTATTGCCCGCTTATGACGTGGTGTGTCGATTAGGGCGTTTTTGTACTGTTATAGTTCAAGGATTGACGGTTTTTATATTCTGTAGAAGTCCTAGGTTCATGATGAATTCATAGGAGGTCGGCTAAACCTTCTTGGATACATGTGCCAATAAGTTTTCCATATGTATAGGAATCATAAGGGATATTAATATGATCCTTTCTAAGGTTCTTCCTAACTCTTTCAGCAAAGAGGTGAGGTAATCCATCAATAAATTTGGATTTCCAATGTGAACTATTGCAATCTTGTAATTCCATAACTCTATTGAGAAATGTGTCTTTATACCATCTAAAATCAGTTAATGTTTTACATCTTAAATTCTGTAAAAGAGTTCGAATATTTTCATTTTGGTCAGAATATCTACCAGTAAAATGATCAATAATATTAACAACTAAAGTGTAGACAGCATTTTCTACAATGATGTTATTTTCTTGTTTAACTGTATTCATGATTTCTTCTTTATTAGCGAGAGTTAAATAATTATCCCACCAGCCTTTTAATTGGCCAGTAAATCCAGCAATAATCATATTAGCAATATTTTTATCGGTATTTCCATTACTTTTACAAATAGTAGAATACATAAGCATTCTATGAGCCAGATTATAAATCTGTTTGTCAGGATATCCATCAATATTCCATTCATAAATATGTTTACCACTATAACTATTATTTCCATTAAGGTCAGTTTCTTCATGAAGAGTATCCATTGGAGATGGCCTACTATAATAAAATAAGCTTTGAGTGGGTTTAGTGGCCCATCTATTTTTTAATTTATTTATTTGATCACCAATGACTTGTTTGTGATTGCCATGAGATAATTGATCCTGGAAATCAGTATCTAAAACTGAAATAGATAATTTCAAATCTTTAAATTTATTTTCTAAAAATTGTTCAAAGTCTCCCATTGATTTTAATTTAAAATCCTTGATTTCAGGGGGAGGTTGGATATTTGGAGTGGTTAATATTATATCCGATGGTGGTGTCATTCCAACTAAAGGTTGAATGTGTGCAATTTTTGTACTAATATTCTCAATTCTATTATGTAATAGATTAATTTGTTCTCCTAAAATAACTAGGAAAAGATTTGTGTAATTTTGTTGTTTTAATAATTTATTAATATGTTGACATGTGAGTTGTAAAGTCTCATTTTCTAATAATTTTGAAAATGCTGAAAAATTAAGAATCGTTCCTTCCTTTTCAATTTCAAAAGGTTGTTGAGGAGGATATAAATTTGTCAAAATATTACCATTCGAAAGTTTATAAGTCCTTTCTAATACTTGAATATAGGGTTCAACATATGTTGATATAAACCATGATATAAAAGGTATATAAGCATTTTGTTCAGAACAAAATTTATAAAATTCATTTTGTAACAAAGTTCTTTTGTCTTTTGAAATATTGTCAAAAAACCATTTTCTAAATTGTTCCCATTTAGGTTGATTAAATTCATTTTTTATTTTCTGCCTGGCACTGGATCCAGGACTAAAATCTATTTTGGGTGTATTATTCATAAAGATGAAAAATTCATTTCTGATTCAGTTATTTCTGATTCTTTTAATCCTCTGACAATATTGTCTGGATTAATGTATAATTTACTTATTCTTTCATATTGTAAATTATCAGGTAAATTCGGAACTGCAGATGTTGAAGCTCTATGTGGAGAATTATTTTCCTCCATCGGAGAGATATGAGAAAAAGATGAATATGACTTAGATGATTTAGATCTTAAAGATCTAGGTATTGATTGTAATAATTTTTGTTGATTATTTGGTTCAAATTGTAGTTGAACTGAACCATCATTTGTTTGTATAACATCAACTAAATTGTTTTGAATTCTGGTTTGAACAGGAATTGCATGTTCAATTGTCCAGTTATCAGGGAAAACAATTTCATCCCATTTAATAGCTCTTCGTGTTGTAATGTTAGATCTACTAAAATTAGTTTCAATCAATATTGTTTCATTAATGGGTTTATCCATTCTCCTACATTGAGGATTTAATGTATGCAAAGGTTTAAAATAAATACGATAACAGATACAAATTATTTCTGTTCCTGGAGCATAATTATAACCATGAGTTTTAACATTTAATGTTAAAGCATCTAATATATTTATATCAGATAATGATAATTGTAAATTTGGATAAACATCAAAATAAACAGGGCCATGAGCCAAACTAGATTGAATAATTCCAATCAAAGATTGTTTCCAATTTAAATTTCTTCCATCTCTTAAAGCTGCTATAAAGCTTTCTGGTAATCCTTCTAAAGTTAAAGGTTTAAAAGCAATTTGCACTAAACCAATGTGAAGAAATTTATGAGTTTCGATATAAGGTAAAATATCCTTTTCACTAAGTAATTTTAAAACCATTTCATCATTATTAATGATACTGCTTCTTCAGTAGTTTTAACAATTTGTTTAATTCCTAATCTTTCAAAAGCTCCTAACTTATATATAAGTTTAGGTTCAATTTTAGGATTGTCCATCGATTTAATGATTCTAAATTCTGGGGTACATCATATTCTTGTACCATACTGTTCTTAACAGTATTTGTTTCTTAACAAGGTTGAAATTCATTTGAATAAGGCTACTTGTGTTAACTCTCATCATCTTCTACTTAACTTAATACCTAATTGGCTCTGATACCATTCGAGACCTCCTATGAATTCATCATGAACCTAGGACTTCTACAGAATACAAAAACCGTCAATCCTTGAACTATAACAGTACAAAAACGCCCTAATCGACACACCTCGTCATAAGCGGGCAATAGTACAATAGTTCTTAAATGCCAGTTTTACTATTCCAACCTAGAATGATTTATTCATAAGATACATAAGGACCAATTCAAGGCATAAGTAAGTAAATGAGATTTAAGCTAACACAAGTAAATAATTAGCCTATCATAATATTTATGATAAAACAAAAATAAAGATAAAAGAATACTTACAGAAAAGAAGAGCAGAATAGTAGTAGTTGTAATCAAAAGCAAACTGTTTATTAATATAAACGAGAATATTACAAGAGTGGATGATTTTCAGTCTCTTTTTTCCAGTCTCTTTTTTTCAGTCTCTTTTTTCAGTCTACTAAACAAAGGAAATAAAAGCTCCTTATATAGGAGTGAGACATCGGATTTCAAATCCGGACTTCAAACACAAAATAAAAACAGTATAGACTAATAATAAAAAAAGTACAAACAGGAACCACACTAATTTACAACAGTAGACGTACTAACAAATAAAATAAGATAGTGGATGGAATATATTCCATCGTACAATACTTTATTAAAGTAATATTCCTCTTTAGTCATATCCACTAAAGAGTGTCTGCCATTGAGGCCAAATAATGCGGGAATCAGCATCTTCTTTTTATAGTGCTTTGTCTTTATCTTTTGAGGTGGATCCAGTAGACCCAGTTTCCATCATGGTGGCTTTGAATGTTTCAAAAATATCATCAAAAGGAATATTGGGATCCTGTGCATCCTGTAAATCTTCAGAAATTGATTTTCCAGACATGTTATCATCATCAAATCTGGTTAATAAATCCTTTTTCATTGCATCCAAATATTCTTCGATCATTTTCTCCTTAGTCATGACCTCGGATTTCATTCGGCATTTTCGAGCAATGTGCTCAAATGGTGAAGGTTGCTTCAAATGAAGTTAATTTAACAAAATTATCCGTCTGATAAGTAGCAATGGTATCCGTAATTAGTTCCAAAGTATCAATTCCAAACATTTGTTTGGTGTCCTGGTTTTTCCTTTAACATTTTATCCCAGAATTTTGAATAAAAATTCCTTTTAAGCAGGGGATTGAGTATCAGTATAAGATACTTCTGGCGACCATTTCCAAATCCAAGGAATAGAAAATTCAACCAAAGTAATAGAAAGATGCTATCCTGTTATACCAGAACTTTGTTGTGCTTTGAATTAATTTAGGAGATAATCAATCCATTCATCAAATAGGTTTATAAATTTCTGGTAAAATTTTTTGTGTAGTGCCATATTTGCCCCACCAATTATAAACCAATTTGGAATATCATGTTTATATACTTCAGTACAAATTTTAATAAACCACGAATGTCGTTTTTTTATTGTTTTCATAGAAGACGACTTTATGAAAGGCTTCAACATAATCCCAATATTATATTTAATCATCTGATTATTAGGAAAAGCAAATTCTTTTTCCTTAAGAGGTGATATTCCCCATTCAGTCGGAGTTATGACTCGCTTAATAATGATTTTACTAAAAGTAAATTTTTCCTTTTGTCCTAAAGGAAATCGCGTAATTTCGCATGAATTATTTATGAGTAATTGCTCATAATAATTTCGAGACTTATATGTCCCAATAAGCAAATGATGCAGTGTCAATATACCTGCTCATAATCTTCCAGGGTTCATTGGCCCATTTTAGATCAATATCTTCAAGGAAAAATATGATTTCCGGAATCATTTTTGATAAATTATGTGATTCTCCTTCATCGTTATTAACGATATTAGCATATGATGCTGATGTTTCTGTGTCAGGGATATTACCCTCTCTCTGTTGTCTAAAAGCAAGGAATTCCTGATATAAAGGATCCTGCTCTTGAGATAAATTCCTGGCTATAAGCCTACGTGTTCCATGTTGAGCTATAATATGCTCTGGATTTTGTCCTCGGCCTCCTCGGCCACCCCTTCCTCTATAAGAGGAAGTTCCTCTAGAAAATTGACTCATACCTGAAAATATTTCAAGCATTTAAATATTCACGAGTCAAAAAAGTCTGGAAGAGAATTTTCTTCACCTTTTTTATATATGATATCGAAATCAAATGGAGCTAAATGAGCTTGCCAAACGAGCAAACATTTGTTTAGAGACATCATGTTTAAAGTCTTTATTAAACATAAATTTAGCTGACTTACAATCTGTTTTAATTATAAATTTTTGATTATATAAATCATCTTGAAATTTAAGATACATGTAACAATTGCAGAAGAACTTCTTTTGCTATAGTTGCATAATTTTTCTGACTGTCATTCCATTTGCCAGAATAAAATCTAATTAAAAATTCATTTTTGAAATAGGATCTATTTGTTTCAATATACCTCCATCCAAACCAATATCAGAGGCATCTGTCTCAATAATTTATTCCAATTTTGGATTTGCTATCATTAAACAAGGTAAGTATTTTACCTTTTGCTTAATAGTTTGAACTGCCCTTGGTATGTTCATCAGTCCAAGTTTAGGAACCTTTTAAGTCTATCATATAGAATAGCTGAATCTTGAGTTAAATTCTTATATAAGCAGAAATATAATTTAGACTTCCTAAAAATCCTTTGTAATTGAGTTTTTTATCAATTATTTTATCTGGAAATTTAGAAGCAAATTCTATACTTCGCGAAATAGAATTATATTTCCTTTATTAATATTATGGCCTAAGAATCTTATTTCAGTTTGAATAAAGCCATTTTTGGTTTTAGTATACACTAAGCCATTTTGAATGATAATTTCTTAAACATATCTAAAATGTTTTATATGTAGCTCAATTGTTTTAGAGTACACTAAAATAATCATCTATATAGACAATTATAAACTCACTATAAGGAGTAAAAAAACATTCATAATTTGTTGAAATTCAGAAGGTGCCATTTTTCAAACCAAAGGGCATCACATTCCACTCATAATGTCCTACTTGGAACATTAAAAGCATTTTATAAGTATCACTTGATTGACTTGTTTGCCAATATCCTGATTTCAGATCAAATTTTTGAAAATATGAGAGAATCATATAATATCTATAAATCCTTTTTATTATGGATTGGATGTCTGTATCCATTTAAAACTTTTTTTTTAATGGTTGATATTATAAGCTTGGTATCTTGTTACTATCTGTACTCCACGTTCTTGTTCACATCTCGTATATTATTAACATAAAAAGCAGTACAAGACCAAGGAGATTTATTAGAGGCTTAAGTACTATTAACATCTTTGTAATAAGGATTCAATTTCCTTTTATTTACATAATTCTAAATATTCAGAGCTCATTGACATGGTCGAGCTTATTGTAGGGATTAATTTTCATAAAATCATCCTCATAGGTAAAGAGA